>CM042055.1:25832500-26057500 GCA_023525745.1 Arctium lappa | reverse complement strand
GTATGAAAAATAAAATTTTAAATTACTTTAAATAGCAACAATTAGCACACCTGAAAACAAATTTTAAAAGTGAGGCAATAAAAGATCATGCAATCACAAAAAGTGACCAAATATATGATGAGTACCTTTCATATCTCTAAAATCTTCATCCTAGATCTTTCTCAATCTTCACCCTTTTGTCCATTTCTTTGGGTAATTTTCCCTATTTTTAAAAAGATATTTGACCCTTAAATATCATGTGAAAGAGTAAAAATGTATAGCCAGGAAGGATGGATATCAACTTCTTTCAAACATAACAAAATCATGTTTATACTACACTATAATTTTATAAATATTATAATAGACTATTTTATAGAACTAAACAAATCCAAGTCCTACATATGTAAAAGTGTTTCAATAAGTTTATAGACATTTTTCAAATAATGTCGTATAAAGTTTTTAATATGACACTTTATTTCAAAAGTGTCTGAAAAAACTGTTTATTACCTCCGAAAGCGTCCTATAAACCTATTACAACATTCTTACATATGACACATATTTATTTGGTAGGATGCTTAGAGATTTATGGCGTCCTATAAACCGGGTTTTGTTGTTCTTGTTTTCATAAATAAATTGATTTGGACGAAAACAAATTATTTTTTAAATAATCTGTTATTAAATTCTGAAACCATATTATAAAAATTACGTTTATTGTTTGATGAAAATTATGACAACTGGAACATTGCATAGCATTTTATAAAGAGAACCTTCACCTCTTCAACGTGACTTTCGTCATATTGACAAATATATGGCATTGAAGTGTTAAAAGTTGTCACATTATGACATTGCAATAAATGCAATTGTTTTATTTGATAGTATATAATTAATTCCAGAAAATGTAGTATAAAACACCACTAAATTACTAATTAAGATCTACTTTATAGTAATTGATAACCCCGTGCTATTTATATTAATATATATATAGGGTCAAGTTCACGAGAAAAGCTCAAAAAAACAGAAAACTGAAGAACACTCTGATAGCCCTTCATCTGGACGGTATGCATTTGTACATACAAGTAATTTGTAACATGCACACGTGTATATGCACAGGTGCATAATGCACTTGTGCATAAAAACCAAAAAAACAACATAATTACCGGTATGCACAAGTGCATACCATCCAGATGGAAGGCTACCAGAGTGTTCTTCAGTTTTCCGTTTTTTTGAGATTTTCCCTTGAACCTCCGTCTCTCTCTCTCTCTCTCTCTCTATATATATATATATATATATATATATATATATATGATTGAGTTACGGTGAGAATAAAAGTTATGGTGAGAAAAGTAAGAAGGAATCTCCACCCTTGGATGCACATTAAGATGAAATGCATCAGGATGAGATACATCGAGATGGGTGTGTTGAGATTAGAAGTATTGAGGATCTAGATCATTTCTTGCCTTTTCACGTTAACTCTTCTTCTCACACGATCCTTCGTCTATATATATATGGTTGGGTTCTCGTGAGAAGGGATCTCCACCCTAGAATTCACATTAGGATGAGATGTAACGAGATGAGATGCACCAGATCAATTCTCATATCAAAAGCAATTCATGGATGAGTTTGAGATTAAAATTGATCAAATGTCTTGATCTCTTCTTATATTCTCATCTTAATTCTTCTTCTCACACGATTATATATATATATATATATACAGAGAGAGAGAGAGAGAGAGAGAGAGAAAGAGAGGTAGGTTATTATGCAACTTCGTTATATGGTGCAACCCATGCAACCTTTTTATCTATCGCTCATTATATTTTCAGTCTTTTTCTTTTTTCCTAATTACAAAAGTGAAAATAAAATGAATTATGGATAGAGAGATTGCATGAGTTACATCATGTAAAATTATTCATTTGAACACTCTCTCTCTCTCTCTCTTTATATATATATATATATATATATATATATATATATTTGATAAATCAAATAAAAACCATTAAAAACTGTAAGAATCGATCTAATCTATAAATTAATTTAAATCGATAGTAATTAACTTAAATGATATATTTGTAAAATCAACAACATGAAAGATTAGTATGATCAATTTATAAAAAACTTAAAAAGTATCTAATGAATTAAATGGAATCTTCCAAAATATTCAATTTAACTTTTTGCAAGCGGCAGAATAATGTCTCGTTTTTTTCGTTGAATTATCCCAATAAATTTTTTATATTTTAAAATTAAAATTAAGCACTATTTTTTAAGTCAAATATGTTTAACTACAATAAAATTGAAATTGAAAAAATTATATCAAATAAAGATTAAAATTTATTTTCTTTGACATAAATATCATTATATATATATTTTTAAGACTTTTTAATTCATTTCAATTTTCATATGAAACACTCTATCTAATTTAACTCATTGTTTCTGATAATCCCAAAATCACTAAATCTTTAGAGAGAGATAGATTGAAAGGGCAAAGAAGAATCTGTATTGAGTATCTGTGAGTTCCTTACAAAACCCAAAGTCACAAGGGACTTAAATACCCTTGGCTAATACAGAACAGATAATACTAAACTGTTTCATTATTTGTTATTTCATATGCGAAACAAAACTCTAGTATTTTACTTCGTGTTTCAAGTCAAAGACACCGTTTTTTCACATTATGAAACAACAATACTTCGTTTCATATTATGTTCATTCACATTCTAGTGTTTCACGTCAACGACTTGGTTTTGTTTCATAGTGTAAAACAAAATTAAATGTTATCCAATGTGTTGTTTCACATAGTGATAATACATTGTTTTTCCTAAAAAAATTATATTTTTTCACAATGTGAAACAACAACTTATTTTATAATACTGTAAACTATATTAATAAAAATAATACACAAATTTTATGTAAGTAACATATGGTAGAAGAGTTTTCAAATCTAAAGTAAAAAAAAAAATTAGGATTTACACCAATAGCGAATGCTTGAAAAACAAACTAAAACACAATTCAAAAAATTGGGTTAGCTAAAAACAATAATACAAAACCCACAAAACATAACTAAACACCCTTGAAAAATCACTACGGGGCCGTTTACTAAACGTTTACCAAGTAAGTGTTTACCAATATCATTTACCTTATTGATCGAGTATGGAAATGACCGAGAATCTTACCCGGTTAGAGATAAGGCAAGGATCAAGAGTCTTACCCGGTAAGTGTGGGAAAAGACTCTTACCCGGTAAGAGCTTACCGGGTTTAAAATGCTTACCAACAATCATTTTTCATGACCAAGGATGTAATATGATAAGGTGAATGAAAGGGAATCTCTTGCCGGTAAACGCTTACCGGGTAAGAATTTAGTAAGCACTTACCGGGTAAGATTCTTCAATATATATATGAATGCAATAAAAAATAGTGTATTGTTAAAGGGAAAAACGAATAGAACAACAATAGAATAGAGAGAGGGAATTTGTCTTTCTCATTAATCAAAAGTCCTTTAAATAGGCATGAGTTACAAGTAGATAGCTATAAGAGATATCAGTTCTAATTTATCTCTAATATGTTTATCAATATCTATATCTCTATCTCTATCGTCACATCCTTTAGACGATGACACACTTATCCTATAACATTTCCCCTTGTGCCGAGTTAGAGGAGTAGTGGTGCACAGTTGTTGCCTCGTTAAAACCTTACGCCAAAATAAAACCCAGTGGGAAAAAAATAAAAATATAACGAAGGAAAGAGTACAACGCACCAGTTTCCTTTGCAATACATAAACTTTTCCTTCAGTCTAGTTTTCTCTTAGATTCGTACTTTAATCATGAGAGTTAGGAAAGCATGATGGTATATAAACAGTTGTCTCACTAAAACCTTACACCAAGGAACAAAACTCAATGGGAAAAATAAAACCTTGGTTGAAGGAAATAGTACAACATACCAATATCACAAATATAGTAGACTCCCCCTTTTGTCTACTACTCCCCCTGATTCGTGCATTAATCAAGGGAGTTTGAAAAACATTTGCATTTACTTTCTACATGTTTCCCAATATATGGTTTTAGGTAATGACTTGGTAAAACATGTCACATTCTTTTGACACCTTACTTGATTCACTTGAATCTAAAGGAGAGTCTTTTATTAATGATTGTATAGAAACTTAATCATAATATGCTCTGTGCTATTACCCTTGATGTATCTTATGTTCATTTCTTCGATACATGTTGCATTATTTCCATATATGCAAGTAGGATACTGGTTTTGTACCCAAAATTACTAGTTCCTCTAGTATATATAATGATAGTTCTTAATCATATACATTCTTTAATTATCTCATGGAGAGTAATATTCTTGGAATAGTTCAAGGAGGTAGTTACAAGGGTTTTCTTAGCTTGCTTTCAAGCAATATGGGTGTTCATTATGGTAATTCCATATCTAGTAGAACAACCTTTGTATGGATTAAGCAGATACCTAATATCAGCAAAGACATACCAAGACATTGTTTGGTGTTTTTCTATAAGAGCTAGTACTTTTGCTACTTACATTTTAAGTAGGTATTGAACTTCCATTATCAATCTCATTTTTCTTTCTATAGGGAAAGTATAAGCCCATGTCAATGGTTCCAAAATATTAACTTGATTTAATTCCAATGACATTGTGTTGGCGCTGAGCTAAATCTAGCTAACAAGTTCACTGAGAAATATAATATATGGTCAAGTGTATTATGCTAAGTACAATAATGCGTATATTGTACTTAGATAGGGAATTGCAGCTCCCATCATTTTTCGTCATCATCCTTTAGACGAAATGGATCTTTCCTTATATCCAACACTTCGACCGATCATGGGAGTGCTAACCGGATGCGCTTTGTCCATATTAAATTGTCTGATTATTTTCTTGACATATGCGATCGATGAATTAATATTTCACAAACTCGGTGTCCTATCTCAAATATCTAGACAAAACCAAGTTTTCCCAAGATCTTTCCTCTCAAAATCAGATTTCAAGTAGCTTGTGGTTCCACTTATTTCATCAAGAGTGCCTATTGTGTTCATAACATTGATATATAGAGCTACATTGAAAAACTGGAACTTGTTTTCCATAATAAATACGCAAGAGAACAGTTCATCGTTCTTATATATCATTTCCCAATCAAGTATTCCATTAGGCGGGTATACCACATCCGCTTAGATTGTTTTAATCTATAAAGTGGGCGTTTCAATTTTATTGCAAACGCATTTCGTGGTTTAGAGTTACTTGATTTTGGTAATGTAATATCATCAAGAACTTCTATATATCTCTAAATCTAGATCCCCGTAGAGATATATGGTAACCACATTCATGAGCTACATTTTCGGTCCTTCGGAAACTACTAGGCTAACAAATTATTCGGATGTCATAACATCCATCATGAGAGAGTAAGTCTCCTCTTGGTCAATCCAGGGCGTTGTGAGAAACATTGGGCCAAATGAGAGTCTTACATATTAGGACTTCATTATTCTCGTTACGCTTTCTGACAAAGACTCAGTTATGTCCTACGGGCTTTACACTTGGTAGGTTAGCACTACCTGACCAAATACCCGATCCTTTGTCAGAGAATATAATTCTTTCTGGATTGTTTCTTTACATTTAGGCCAATATGCTCTTTGTTGATTTTATTCAACTGAGCCTGGTTCGATGTCGTCGTGCTTGATCATCTTATAAGCCATCGTATATGAGAATAAATCATCATTAATTATATATGATCTGTCCATCGACTCATATGTACTCTCATAGTTCATTTGAGATTAATATTCATCTCTAGAATCAATATTAACTTTGGAGCGTCCTACAGTGATGATTCATGGACATAATTATAATTAGAGACAATCTCATGAGAGTTTTGTGTATTGATGATAAATGGATGTACCTAACTATTCTCTTCCTTTAGAATAGTATCTATCGAACCAAGTAACTTCCACCACTTCCATTTGGTAGCTACAACGTCAACCACACCTCCACTATGTGTGATTGCAACGCACTTTTCAATGGCGTTGTGCCCCTGTTGGGGACTTTATAACCTTGCAAGTATATTTGCAGCTCGTATATGTGATATTGTCACTTTCGGAATAACATTAAACGTATCAGGTATTGATTCTGATTCGTTTGACTTCAACATTACGTTGTGAAGTTTGGGGGATCAAAATGAGACAAAATGGGAATATTCAATGACACTTCCTGTCGTTCCCATGGAAAATCCTTTTTCCTATCTCCCCCTAACGACGGGAAGACTGTCTCATGAAAGTGACAACCCGCAAATCTAGCGGTAAAGAGATCACTAGTCAAATATTCTAATTAGCGGATAATTGTTGGGGATTCATATCCAACATATACCAAGTCGTCTTTACGCACCCATTTCGATGCGTTGTGGGGGCGCAATTTGCATACATACTACAGAACCAAACATGCGTAAATGTAAACTATCAGTCTTATATCCAATTACCAACTGGTACACATGAGGTTGGTTAGCAAGCAGTGGGTCTAAAAACGAAAAAAAAACTGCATATAATAATTACATAACCCTAGATAGATGTGGGTAAATTGGTGCGCATTACTAATACCCTAGATGTCATCATATTCTTTTGATAACAACTTTTATGAGACCATATTAGATATACACATGGGGTATAGGAAAATCTACACTTATCCTAATACATATGCAATTAACATCAAATCCTTATGATGTAAATTCTCCAACATTCCAAGTCATGTAGACTTGATAAAATAATCATGGTGGTGAGCCCTTAAACGTAAAGTTAGTGCTAGGAGTGCAGTATTTCATATGGACAATAATACGACATGCGTTCATCGTGTCGAAACCAAAACCATAAAGTACTTTAATAGTCCGCATTCTGGATGTTTTTGTCCATAAATATCACCTTGTATTTTTGTATTATGTCCTTAGCTTTAGGATGGTCTCATTCCTTTCTTGGCTAAGGATCAGGGAATACAAAAGTTTAGGTATTTGAGAGGGCATATTATGATGGCGGTGTTGCTTCTTATGCTGCAGAAGTTAACAGTTGCAATTTGCCTCGTTTTTCCTTTCACTCGAAAGAGAATGTGTCTATGTGTATTTTTTAATACACGGATCACTATGTCATAACCACGGTGTCCCACATGGTCATGTCAAAACATATATGTATTATTGCCCCCAAAAGTTCTTTATTGGTGACAAAATATGTTTCGATGACCCAATAATCTACTAGTTTGACACATTAGTTTCCATGATATATGTTTACTTTCATATTCATTAGAACTTATGTATATATGCTCATTTCCATTTCCATTTGATACGAATATCTTTACATGGTTCCTATTAATCTTGTACCAATAAAAGAGTGACAGTCCATCGTCTAAGTAATTTGGTTGGATGTATTATAAAACAAGTATTAGTCTATCTTTTTTTCGATTGTGTGATAGGTCAGAAAATCTATTTTCCTCGATACATTCCTACACGGAACGGAGAATATTGAATTTTTTGTATTTGTTTTGATGTATTTTGTTGGGTCATCTAAGATTTAAAGATAACCTCTCCTTAGTCTTTATTGATGATTGAACCCTGTATTTTGTTTTATGGTTCTTTGTAATAGCTTAGTTAGTTTAACAGATCGGTGAATCGAAGATAAACCGAATCCAACATGAAGGAAGTCTACAATGCGGATTGAGATGGACTTCAAGAGTGAACTAAGCATAATCTGCCGATTCCAATTCGGCAGATCACATCCCTGCCGATTCTAATTCGGCAAGTTTCCCCTTTGCCGAATCCTCTTATGTTCGGCAGAACTTTCTTCTACCGAACCTTCACCTGTTCGGCATTCATTCCTTCTGTGCCGAGTTCCTCTTTTGGCACATACCTAAGTTATCGAATTCCTTCTTCGGTAACTTTCCTCGTACAGATTGCTTCTTTATCTAGTACGACCATTTATGTTAAATCCTCATGATTTGACATACTTCCTCTTTCCCAATGATCTTCTGACAATGGAAATGGAAGATTCTATCTTCCTTTAGAAGATTTACATTTAGTCTTAAATTGATTAGATGTTTATTTTCTAATAGATCTCAAAAATATTTTCCCAAGAATATTTTATTTAGATATTGTACTTTCATAGTACAAAAGTTACCTTTTGTATTGTGACAAGTCACATCAAATATCTTATAATTTATTGTCAACCTCTCAACCACCAAAGCCTTTACTCCTACTTTTCCTTTGCCCTCATTACATTGGATAGTATATAAAGGATGAAAGTAGCACCTTGCTACTTACGCTTTCATCTCCAGCTTTGGCATTCAAAAGATTTCAAGCAGGTTGATAGTTGTCTTTTACTTTCTTAAGATTTAAGTCTTTGTGTTCTTAATATCTTCTATGTGTTAGATTGTTTAGAGTAGTTCTTAACTATTCTTATTCCGCAACAATCTTTATTTTCTCTTTGTGTAATTCTTGATATTCCTTATCAATAAAAGAATTAAAATTAAGTAATTTTGTGTTATTGTATTCAACCCCCCCCCCCCTTCTACAATACTTGTTTACTTCTTTGGGACTAACAAGTGGTATCAGAGCGGTTGGTTTAATCTAATAAACCAGATCCGTAATGACTTCTCCTTCTACAAAACCTGAGTCTTCTTCTCAAAATTCCTTTTACTCTGAAAATGGATCTACTGTTAAACCTACTAAGTTCAACTCGAACAACTTTTCCTTATGGAAAAGTAGGATGATGCTCTTCTTTGAAGGAGCTGACAGTCGGTATCTTACCATCCTTAGTGACGGTCCTCTTATCCCAAAAGTATGGGATAGATTTGTCAAAACTCCTAAGGATAAAGAAAAGAAAAAGGACAATCTCTTTCAAGTTTCCGATGACTCATCTGAGGAGGAAAGAACTTCTGCAACTGGTCGATATGTCTTAAAAACGACCAAAGAATACAATGATGAGGATAGACGCATTGTTGGACTTGACTCCAAAGTGCGAACCATCATTGCTCAATCCCTTCTTGATGAAGTTTACCAATCTCTTGTCAATCTTAAAACGGTAAAAGATATGTGGTCAACTCTATGTGTTTTGTACGAAGGTACAAGTGAAGTAAAGAAATCTAAAAAGATCTCTCTCGTACGTAGATACGAATTTTTCTCTCATGAAAAAGGAGAATCTCTTCCCTCTTATTACAACCGTTTCAACAGTCTGTTAAATGAGTTAAAACTTGTTGAAAAACTTTATGACAATGAGGAAATCATTTGCAAATTCATGGATGGTCTTCCAGATTTCTGGAATACCCTTTCCACTTGCATTAAGACTTCCAGGGACTTGGAAAGTCTTCCTCTCACTTCTCTCTATGGTATGTTTCTTAATTACGAACAAACCCAACTTCAAAGGAAAACCATCTATAAAGAAATAAGAGCCCCCTCTATGGCTCTTATCAGTGATGGCTCCAAGAATTCTGCGTGTATTCCTCGTATAACCTACCCTTCTGATGATTCAGATAGAGAGAGTCATGAAAATCTGAATCACTCCTCGGAAGCTTATCTAAGTGAAGCTGATGATGAAGGAGAAAATCCCTCTGTCAATCTATTGACAGAGGAAATGGGTATGCTTGCAAATTTCTCTAAATTTCGAAAGAATTCTTCTAATAAATTTCAAAGAAACAGAAATTTTTCTTCTTCTAGAAACTCCTTGAACAAATCAAAGGAGGATTGCTATGCATGTGGTAAGAAAGGCCATTTTGCATCTGAATGCAGAAGCAATCCTTCTAGGATTTCCAAATCTAATTCTTCTAACTCTTCTAAAAGAAGACATCTTCGATCTAATTCTACAGGTAGATCGCATCCCAGAAAACCTTCTCCATCTTCTTCCTTCAAAGAGCTTTCCGACAAAGCCGACAAATACAAAGCCAAGTACAAAAGAGAGAAAGAAAGAAATTTCAACTCTCAACGAAAAGGCAAAGGCTTGATAGCAGAAACTCTAGACTGGGTAGACGAACCCACTTCCGATAGTGAGAAAGAAGTGTCGAGTAAATGTCTTATGGCCAAACTCGATGAAGAACCCAAAGACTCCTGCTCTAGGATGAACTTCACTGCTGAGTGCTCTTCTTCATCTTCTCAGGTACATCCCTTTCTCTCTCTCACTAATGAAGAAAAGATTGAGGCTTTTGACTCTTTAACTGTACTCTTTCACAATGAAAAGGATGCAAAGAAAAGAGCAAATGCTCAAGTCAAGTCTCTCTCCTCTCAACTTCATGAGTCTCTATCCCAGCTGAAACAATTTGACAAACTAAAAGCTGAGTTAGATGACTTAAAGACTATAAACTATGTGCTTTCCAAGAAAAATAACAAGCTTCTAAAGAAGCTTCAGAAGGAACAAGAAACCCTAAATAAATGGAACACTTCTTCCAAAAATCTTGAGAAAAATTTTCAAGATCAAGTTGTTGGTGAAACTTTTGGTCTAGGGTACTGGAAAGAAAATACTGTGTGCCTCCCTTCTGAAAACATATCCTCTCCTACTCATGATATTCCTCTATCCTCTAAACTACCTTCTTATTCTACTGACTGGAATGATTCTATGTCAGAAGACTCTAATTCTGTATATTCAATGGATCTTCGCGATTCAAGAAAATTTGGCCACTTTGTGTCTGCTAAATCTTGCAAACCTATTCTAACAGAAGATCAAGACTCAAATGAGTTGGTCAAACCAGTAAATGACCTTCTTATGTCATTAAATCTAAACAACGGTTCTTCTTCTTTTTCCCATTCTTCGAAAAAGGCCCATTTCCTCTCTAAAGGAAAATCCGTTGTCGTTAATACTCCTAACAAAAGAAAGATTACACCTTCTTCAAAAGGTAAATCTCCCATGAACACAACGGACTTCATCCCAAGAGCCCTAAAAATAAAGAAGTCCAAAGGAATTTCAAACATTTCTTCTTCTTCCATTTACAAAGGAATCCTTGGACCGGCTCCCCATAACCCTCACGTTCTGTACAGTCATCCCATTCCCTCTCACCTTTCCAAACCTCCTAAATCTAAACCCCAAGGAAAGGTAAAAGCTGCTTCTTTTGATCCAACGAAGAAATTTATTTACCGAAAGTGTTACAACTGCGGTGATACATTTCACTTGGCCAAAGACTGTCCAAAGGACCGTATAGAAAGATATCGTCAGACCAATCCTTCTTCTTCCTCTTCTAAACCTAAAGGACCCACCTCTAAACAAGTTCCAAAAGACTAATTTGTTCTTATCTGCAGGTCTATGAGCATCATCAAACATGGTATCTTGATAGCGGATGCTCACGACATATGACTGGGAACAAATCTCTTCTTCTAAACTTTGTGAAAGAAAAGGGACCAACTGTAACATTTGGTGATAACTCTCGCGGTTCCACTAAAGGTTATGGAACTCTTTCTAACGGTTCCATTACTTTTAACAAAGTTGCCTATGTGGAGGGACTGATGCATAATCTTTTAAGCATTAGTCAGCTATGTGATTTAGGTTTCTATGTAATTTTCAGAGAAATTGATTGTGTCATCACTGATAAACAGTTTCACACAGTCCTATCTGGTTTTAGAAAGGATAATGTGTACGTCATCAATATGAATGACAAATCATCTGAAAAGGAAAGCATCTGCTTCATTTCTGAAGACTCTGAAAAGAAAAACTGGCTCTGGCATAAACGTCTTTCTCATCTCAACTTCAAGACGTTACATGCTATCTCCAACAAAGAGCTTGTTGTTGGCTTGCCGAAAATTTCTTTCTCAAAAGAGAAGTTTTGTGCAGCTTGTGAAAAAGGCAAACTGACAAAATCTTCTTTCAAATCAAAACAGTGTTTTTCTATTTCTACTCCTCTACAGATGCTGCATATGGATCTTTGTGGGCCTGTCAGCACACCTAGCCTAGGTGGAAAAAGGTACATTCTTGTAATTATTGATGAATACACACGTTACACTTGGGTATTCTTTCTCAGGTACAAAAGTGATACACCTGAAGAAATCATCAACTTTATCAAGAAATCTGAAGTTCTAAACGGTCAATTAGTCAGATCTATCAGAAGTGACAATGGAACCGAATTCAGAAATGCTACTTTAGATGCCTTTCTTTGTGACAAAGGTATTTCTCAAAACTTTGCAGCAGTAAGATCTCCACAACAAAATGGTGTTGTGGAAAGAAAGAATCGTACGCTATGTGAAGCTGCAAGATCCATGCTAAGTGAATCAAATCTTCCAACCTATTTTTGGGCTGAAGCTGTCAATACAGCATGTTTCACTCAAAATCGATCCATCATTGTGAAAAGGCACAACAAGACTTCCTATGAAGTCTTCTATGACCGAAACCCAAACATTGGTTTTCTTCATGTTTTCGGCTGCCTTTGCTTTATCTTGAATGATCGAGAGCAGCTTGGGAAATTTGATCCCAAAGCTGATGAAGGTATTTTTGTGGGCTATTCTCTCTACTCTAAAGCCTACAGAGTATATAATCTAAGAAGAAAATGTATTAATGAGTCAATACATGTGAAGTTTGATGATCACAAAACATCCTCTCTATCTTGTGATGACACTGAACTTCATGAATGGATTATTTCCTGTGTTGGAGAAGAGTCTCCAAATATTCTCTCTTCAGGACCTCCATATGTCCCATTTTCAGTATCATCTACTTCTCTCCATCATGATTCGACAGAATCTTTACCAACTGCCGAACTCACAGCTACTACCGAATCTATAGCTCCTACCGAAACTACCTTACATACTTCTCCTCTCCATCTTATTCATCCTATACCCACCGATCCTTCATACGTTCCAAACACAGTTCCTGCATCTCTTCCCGCAGCTTTAAAATGGACCAAAGATCATCCGATAAATCAAATTATAGGAGATCAGCTAGCAGGTGTCCAAACTAGAAGAGGTATTGGAAATATCTGTCTTCATGTGAATTTTCTATCCGTTATCGAACCCAAGAAAATTGAAGAAGCTCTAGCAGATTATTGTTGGGTCACTGCCATGCAAGAAGAGTTGTCTCAATTTGAGAGAAACAAAGTCTGGAGACTTGTGCCAAGACCTTTCGGTAAAACCATTATAGGTACTAAGTGGGGTTTTCGAAACAAAATGGACGAAGTCGGTACTGTAATCCGGAATAAAGCCAGGCTTGTTGCTCAAGGATATAGGCAGGAGGAAGGTATTGATTATGATGAAACCTTTGCTCCTGTTGCCAGACTTGAGGCAATAAGAATCTTTCTTGCTCATGTTGCTCACAAAAACTTCCGGGTCTTTCAAATGGATGTTAAGAGTGCATGTAGATCCCAGTTTCAGTGCAATCAACAGATATAAGAACAATGATGAACAAAATATTGACCACAGCAACTAGTCATATGATTAATATAAACTTCAAAGGGTTAAGGTTTACAGAGAGAATTTCTGATAAGGATAAGTAAACCTTAAGAACTAGTAAACTGAATAATGATTTCTCAACTGTTCAAATGAAATAGAAAAAACTTTAAATACTCGGGCTTGCAGGCCTAATGGGCTTATGGGCTTGGGCCCATCTAATTAAACAACTATTACAACTTGTCACAAACTACCCTGGACTTCTATTTAACATTGAAAATGGCCCTAACAATCTCCCCCTTTAAATAGAAGTTGATAGTCACGACAGTTAGGAACATAGATTTTTCGGAAACCAAAGCTGATCTCGAAATATCTAATCTGAGTTCTGTACTCCAGTCGCTCTTCAATTACACCCAGTGCTTCAAGAACAAGTGGCTTGTATTTAGGATCCAAAAGCTGAACCCCTTTTTCATCTTTATCAAGTGCACGCTTCAACTTGTCTTTCAACAACATCAACGTACCATCGCAGAATCTGGCAATCTGATTGAAACGAATGAAATGCATAATTCCTTTGTCATTCATGTAGGTCATGCCAAACTCTGGAAACTTTATCACAGTAAGCGCAGGTACATTCTGGGTATCAGACGGAATCTTCAAATCAGGCTTGAGCAGATTAATCTTTGGCTGGTTGCTTTCTAACCCGATCTGAAAATCTTCCACCGAAGCAAGTTTCATTGCACACTTCATGTATCTTTTCACTGTTTCTAGAGCATCAATGACTTCTCCGGGTCTGACGATTCTGGTCTTTAAGTCACGTAAGATATACAACAGATCTTGTGGCTCCAAGCATGGAAAATCAGCATCAGAAAAGCAATATTGTTGACCATCTTCTCTAGTAACCATAAAGTCCGTATACTTGACCTTCATAAAGTAGGCAGGTATAATCTTATCAACTGATACAATTCTGAGCTTTGTCTTGGAGTACTTGTGCTGGAATTTTCGGTATACGAACACAAGTTCACGCTGTTTTTCTTTGTTTTTCACTGACTGTAGACCATGTATAACAACTTCATCATACTTTCTGATCCAGTGGGCAAATATCCTTTTCTGACTTTCTTCGAGGAAAGGAACTTTTATTCGGACTCTTTCCCACTTGGATGAACGAGTTGGAGTTGTATTGACTGGTTCTCTAACTGGTGAAGCTGAAGGAGATCTCTCGGGAACGACTGTATCAGAAAATTCAGGGTGATTAACTGGATAAGTCAATAAAGGAATCACGGCAGAAGACTGATCATCTGGATGCAGTATTTTATCAATTTCTTCTTGCATAACCACCAGAGCTCTTTCAGAATTTGCACATTCTTCTATCGTGTCTGTTACTTCATGCGGATCTAGTATTATTGTCCAATCTTCAGGAACTATCGGAGAATCAAATTCAAATTCCTCAGGCTTTTCAACCGTCGGATAATCATATAGTATCAGATCTGTCACTGGTTCCCGTTCCTGTTCCTTCCTCTGTCCCTCTATTCTTGTACCCGAACCTGTACCCTGTTCCGACTCCACTACATGAGACTCTGGCTCAGATCGACGTTGGCGCTTCTCCCCCTCATGGTGATCAGGATCATCCTGATCATCATGTCGGCGCTTGAGCCGTTCTGCCTGGCCGCGGCATGAATCTTCCACTGCTGAAAGGCGTTCAGTCAAAACAGCTACGGTTTGCTGAAGTGACTGAAGCATAGCTTGTGGAATCTGGAAGGCTTCGGCAGAGACGATAGGTTGGGGTGTAGGTGGGGTAGGTGTGGATGCTTGAGAACGAAGTAAGGATAACAAATCGGCATCCTGGGTGGGTTCGGTTTGAGATTGGGCTATAAGTTTGGCGAGAAGAATATATTTTAGTTCAGGTATGGACAGATCCGCAACTGATAGAGAAGATGGAATAGATGTGGTCTCCGGCTCAGTCGCTGGACCTTTGCCTTTGACCATGCGTTTGATGTTGTCCAACTCCTCCGTCATCATAGATTGGACAGCCTTTAGGCCGCCGTCCATGTATTCCCTTGAGACAAACTCAGTTTGGGTAACGCCGGGGTCACTTAGACTTCCCGTTGTAGCTACGATTGTAGAAGTCGAGCCGCCTACGTTCACGGTTGGCGTGATGATAGCCGTGGTAGGACTTCCATCCAATCCTCGTAACCTACCCGAAGGTGGGTTTACTATGGATGTTCCGGCCGGGCCACTTAGGCTACCTGCGATAGCCGAAAACGGAATCTGTGTCCTAGGAATGGCATGTATTACAAATGGATCTAGACTCCGTGCAGGCAAAGAAGGCGAGAACGGGGGCAGCTGTTCTCTTGTTTCAATATCGGCACCCTCCAAGTGAGAGCCCGATAGCGTATGTGCTAAATCCCCGTGATCAGGTGAAACCACCATCTGTTGAGAGATGGTGGAGTGGCTTGGTTGGGCGTGCAAGTGCGCCGCTAGGTCCACGACGGCTTCTTCAATACCCAGTCCCAGCACATGAGACTGGGTAGCAGATGTGGCTACCTGGCTAAATGTGGCTGGGGGGGATACAACCGAAGATGGTTGTCCCATCACTCGTGTACTCTCAGAATGTAGCTTACTCCGCCTTTCCCTCACACAACTCACCTCTTGATGTTCAACTAATACTCCCTCCGCTCTCCTTATCTCTCCGGATGGGGGCTGATTATCGTCACCATCAGAGTCAGAAGACTCTTCATTTGATGCCGATGTTGCGGTTTGGGTTTCCTCTGTGTCGGAAGTGGCTGATGTTCCTTCAGTAGCAGCGACAGAAGGGGACTGAACTTGGACGGCTTCAGAATCTGTTGCCACTTCTGTCATTGGAGTATCTGTTGTTGGTGGCGAAGATGGTTGTCTCGAAGAACTAGGCTGGCTCGATCCAACGGCACTGCCCACTCCAGTTTCCCTCACGATAATGTCCCTCGACACACCCTGTCCGGAAGCCCCAGCTATCCGGACGCTCCCACCTCTCGTTCGTGGACGCGGACCCTCACGTCGCTCAGGTCTCGCTCCCTGGGCAGGTCCTGCCGGTCCTGGCCGGACCATAGGAGCTGGGATATTGTGTGTGTGCCTATAAGCTATCACACTCAGAGCCGTGGGACGAGCATGGTCTAGAACCCCGACTGGGATTTGTCGGGCGACAACACCTTCCGGATCAGCACGGGAAGGAATCTTCCGGGTTGGATGTTGTGGGCACGTCGGGTGGGTGGAGCGGCGCTGTATCTCGGGATACAGGTTCATGTAGTTCCGGATGATTATCTGTAGGAAACGCATGAAGGGGACGAAGTTTGAGCGCCGAGATGCAGTCGACCGAACTCTCTGAATGAGTTCAAACCATAGAAGATCGGCAAAGTCGACGTGGCGATTGAATGCCACCGCATGGAAGATGCGTAGAATCGGAGCGCTCATCTGATCAATGCCTTTCGTTATAGACGAAAGACATCGATTGATATACGTGAACAGTGTGTACCATAACGTCGATAGATGTTTGCGGTTGAAAGTTGATGGTATGCGGAGTTCTGCGCCGTATCCCAATGAGATAAGATCGGTGCACAATTTAGCATCTGAGACAAGCGGGTCGAAGTCTTCTTGGCCAGCTACGGATCCGGCGGTTGGTAAACGAAGAAATTGGCGGAATAGATCACTTGTGAGAAGCACTGGTGTGTGATCTATCCGACCTTCAAGATGGAAACCGCCATCGGCTTCTAAGGCATGAAGGGAACGCCAGAATTGCTGTAGGTATATGATTGGAACGGTGGCTGTTTCCGTTAGAGAATAGGAGAGTGGATGGCCCCTTAGTATCTCGGTGATGACCTGATGTTGAATGGCAAGTTGGGTCACATCGAGATGGTAGTTATTTGCTGTAAGTGGAAGGAACTGATCCTCGGGAATTAGTTCCGCATCTGCGATTGGATCAATCGCTGGTGGCTGATTTTGAGCCATTGTACCTGTGAAGAAGTAATCGATTAGTACACAGGTTTGGAAACACAATTCTCGCCGTTGGAGTTATACCGTCATGATTTAGATCACGCCAGATAGTAACTCCAAAAATTTGGAAGAGCAAACCCTACTCGTGAATTAGGGTCAGTCACCAAGGCGCGCAGACTTGCACCAGTACATAGAATCACCAAACTTCCACATAAGACCAAGTATGACTATAAGCACCAACACCTTGGATTCGACCGGATAAAAGCAAGACCGGACAAGGCATTCGACCGAAGGTCTCATAAGACCGGATGAATGTTCGATCGGATGAGGTGTTAGACCGGAGGTCACTAAAACCGGATAGGGTCTTTGACCGGATAAGGTCTACGACCGGAGGACAATAAGACCGGGGGTCTGTTAAGACTGGTGGTCATTCGATCGGAGGGGCCATATGACCGGGGGTCTGTTAAGACCGGTGGTCATTCGACCGGAGGGGCCATATGACCGGGGGTCTGTTAAGACCGGTGGTCATTCGACCGGAGGGGCCATATGACCGGAGGTCTATTAAGACCGGAGTTAGTCTTTGACCGGGGATTATACTTGACCGGAGTATTCGACCGGGGGAACCCTAGATCGGAGAACGGACCCCCGGAGAAGACATATCGACATCAGGTCCTTCCCCGGTGAAAACCATATCATTTGAATACCGTAAAACACTTACCTTGTCGAATGAAGAAGAAGAAGACGAGGGATTCGGTCGAATGGATTCGGTGGAATAGAGCACCGGGCGAGAGAGAGAAAGAGACGAAGAGAGTTAAGAAGGATTGCGTTCGAATGAAGAGGAAAGCCTTCGACCGGGGTTCTTATACCCCGGACCTGGGGTTGGGCTTGGGTTAGGACTTGGGCCGGGGAACTCAGAACCAAAAAAACAAACACACAAACTAAAAAAATATTTTTGACTTTTTCGGTAAAATATAAAAAAACTAAAAAAGATCCTAAGGGGAAAAACAAAAAAAATATTGAACCTATGGAGGAAAAAATATATAAAACCAAAAACCCGAGACTTAGCTCCTCCTCGAATGTTTACCAAGAGGAGGTCCCAACACAGAGGCCTCTTACCTGCTCCCCCTCGAATGGAGGACTAAGGTGACTTACCAACCATCAGATGCTAGTGCTCCCCCTGAATACATTATCGGGGTGTAGATCCGCCACAATCAACTTGCACTTTTCAGAGAAGAAGAGATAAACTACGCAAAAATTCACAGAAACAAACACACGAACACAAAAGAAACGAGAAAAACCACGAAATCTACTTTGTTGATACAGAAGTTCGTAACGGACACAGAGCTGAACGAGTAAAATGCAATAACCAAGTAGTGTGGATAATAGCGACCAGCGACAAGGCACTGTTGCAGTTATCACAGTCATTCGTTATTGAATGAAACTCGTAGAGAGCTGCGAACTGATCAAACTTTCAGATTTAGCATACCTAGCTTGGACACAAGGTAATTAAATTGTTTTTCGTCCAAGGCTTTGGTAAATAGGTCTGCTAATTGATGCTCTGAATTAACAAAATAGAGTTTGATAGTACCTTTTTCCACGTGATCTTTTATAAAGTGATAGCGCACATCAATGTGCTTCGTTTTCGTGTGCTGGACGGGATTGCTTGATATGGCTATAGCGCTCTTCGAGTCGCAGTAGATGGGAATCCTGGTGTAATTAAAGCCATAATCTTTGAGCTGTGTGCGCATCCAGATGACTTGCGAGCAGCAACTGGCGGCTGCTACATACTCCGCCTCAGCGGTGGAGGTGGACACACAGTTTTGCTTCTTGGAAGCCCAGCTGACAAGACGATCGCCCAAGAACTGAACATGACCAGACGTGCTCTTCCGATCCAGCATGTTTCCAGCGTGGTCAGCGTCCGAGTAGGCTGTCAATTCAAAACCTGTCTCTTTTGGGTACCACAAACCAAGATCAGCAGTACCTTTTAAATATCGAAAAATTCGCTTAACCGCAGCTAAGTGAGACTATTTAGGTTTTGACTGAAATCTTGCACACAAGAATGTCGAAAACATAATGTCCGGCCGACTAGCCGTCAAGTACATCAGAGAGCCAATCATACCTCTATAAATAGTAGCATTCACATCCTTACCGTCAGGATCGGAGTGAAGCTTTAGAGTAGTGGACATGGGGGTTTTCATAGATGAAGATTGTTCCATCTGGTATTTCCGAAGAATATCCGAGATGTACTTAGATTGATTAATGAAAATTCCTGTTTGTAATTGTTTAACTTGAAGACCCAGGAAAAAATTCATTTGCCCCATCATGCTCATTTGAAAATGATTACTCATTAAGGCAGAAAAGTTCTGACAATACTTGGGGTTCGTGGAGCCAAAGATTATATCATCAACATAAATTTGTACAAGGATGATATCTTTCTTCTCTCTTTTAATAAATAAAGTAGTATCAATTTTACCTTTAGAGAAGCCAGACTTGACTAAGAAGGATGAGAGTGCATCATACCAGGCTCGTGGCGCTTGCTTAAGACCGTAGAGGGCCTTGTCGAGAAAGTAGACGTAATGTGGATTTTCAATACTCACGAAACCTTCGGGTTGCGATACATATACTTCCTCCTTGAGCACGCCGTTGAGAAACGCGGATTTCACGTCCATTTGAAAGACGATGAAATTCTTGTGAGCGGCGTAGGCGAGGAACATGCGGATCGCTTCAATGCGAGCAACCGGTGCAAACGTCTCATCGTAATCAATTCCTTCTTGCTGGCGATATCCTTTAGCTACTAGACGCGCTTTGTTCCGAACAATAATGTCGTTTTCGTCCTTCTTGTTCTTAAAAATCCATTTAGTCCCTATCACCGTCTTGTTCTTAGGTCGGGGAACTAGGCGCCATACTTTGAGGGTCTCAAATTGGTTGAGTTCCTCTTGCATAGCAATTACCCAGTCCGGATCATTCAGCGCTTCAGAGACAGTGGAAGGTTCGATACGGCTGAGGAACGAGGAAAATAAACAGTCATTCGCGGTGGTGGATCTAGTTTGAACTGGTGTGGAGGGATCACCAATGATCTGATGAAGGGGGTGTGCTCGAGTCCACTTGGTGGTGTGTGGATGAGGTTGATATGTCTGATGGGAGGTATCGGAATCCACATGACCACCTGGGGGTAAATCCTGAACCCCCAATTGTACCAATTGTAGATCCTGAACTGCCTCGAGGGATGATGGCCTGTGAGGTGGAAGTTTCGTAGTGGGAGTCGAAAAAGGAGTAGAGGACGACTCAGCTGGAGATGAAACGATAGGAGGTTCCGGGATTGTCGGAGAGGAAGCTTCGAGAGCACCTTCAACAGGAGTCGGTGCAGGAAGTTGAACGGAAACAGGAGTCGGTTCAGAAGCACCGTCATCAAGAACTTGAGTAAGAGGATTTCTATCACTTGAGCTTGGGGAAGCTTGATCATTGACAGTAGAGGATGGAGCACCAGGCGGGGATGGACCTCCAGAGTCGGTAGGGCCAGTGACTTGTGTCACTTCTGGTGCTTGAGCAGTATTCCTGTCACATGACTTAGAATTAGATTGAACATTAAATAAGTCATTATAAAAGAATTCAAACAGTAAATCCAGATCAGAGAGATGTGCTCTTGACGTAGATGTATGATGTGGATCCACTGGAGATTGTGTAGCTTCCGAACGGAATTGTCTAGAAGCTAACACACCAGTAAGCGCGGGTTCTGAACTGAGATGCTCAGAAACCATATCAGGGGCCTCGTCAAAAATCACGTTTACGCTTTCAACGACGGTCTTCGTCCGTTTGTTGTAGACACGATAGGCTTTTGCATGCTGAGAGTAGCCGATGAACACTCCTTCATCCGCTTTGGGACTGAATTTGCCAAGATCATCCTTATCATTTAAGACAAAGCAGGTGCATCCGAAGGCATGAAAGTAGTTGATGTTCGGAATACGTTTGTTGATGATCTCGTACGGAGTCTTGTTGAACCGCTTGTTGATGATAGACCGATTTTGAGTATAGCAAGCGGTAGCAACAGCTTCTGCCCAAAGAAATAGTGGTAGCTTGGACTGAGATAACATCGTGCGTGCTGCTTCGACTAGAGTTCTGTTTCGACGTTCTACCACTCCATTCTGCTGAAGAGTACGAGCAGCAGAGAAATTATGCGAGATACCCACTGAAGTGAGATAAGTGGTGAGTAATTGATTCTTAAACTCAGTGCCGTTGTCCGTCCTGATGGTTTGAACTACTTGGTTGAGACTGACTTGAATACTTTTCAGAAGAGAGATTATCAACTCGGGAGCTTCATCCTTGGAACGGAGAAATCGGACCCAAGTGTAACGAGAGAAATCGTCAACCATCACCAGGACATACTTCTTGTGATTTATACTTTGAACGCGCATCGGTCCACATAAGTCCATGTGGATTAGCTCAAGGGACCGAGAAGTACTCGGAACGGCTTTAGGCTTGTGAGACGCCTTTTTCATCTTGCCCTTTTCGCAGGCAGCGCACAGATGATCTTTTGCAAACTTGAGATCTGGCATACCTTTGACATGTCCCCCGAGCACCAACTTGTTGATGTTCTTGAAGTTCAAGTGCGAGAGACGACGATGCCATAGCCAGCTTTGTTCAGCAGATGCTTTGGACAACAAACAGACTTCCTTATCGGGTTTCAAGGATGAGAGGTCGATCGTGTAGAGGTTGGTGCATCGCGTGCCAGCAAGTATTTCTTTACCATCCTCAGTTCGAACGCTACACCTTTTAGCCTTGAAAGTAACCTCGAGATTCTTGTCGCAGAATTGACCGATACTGAAAAGATTGTGACCGAGACCTTCGACATAGGAGACTTTCTTGATTGTGATATTATCTTTGACAATATCGCCGTAACCCCTGATAGGAGAGGAGTGATCATTCCTGAACCGTACATTTCCACAAAACCTCTCGGTGAAGTTTGTGAGAAGCTCCCTTCTTCCGGTCATGTGCTTGGAGCAACCTGAATCTAGATACCACACATGACCGTCCTGCAAAACAGGTTATTTCTTTTTAGGTACCCATTCGTAAATGGGTCCTTTGGGGTTAGATTTAACACCCGACTTAGAGACCCGTTTATAATTGGGTCTTTGTCTTTCACGGGAAACATTACGATGAGAATTATTATGAGCAATATGATATGAACCAAACCAATCAGATGCATAACGGCTATCAACAAAATCATTTGATCCACAATGAGAACAACACAAACAATCATGCGACAGTTTAAGTAATTGCGGAATTGAATAAACTTTTAAAGGAAGAGTTCCATTACAAACAACTAGAGGTTTAGAAATAAAAACATCATGATTGTTATTGTTCGTTCTAGACTTTAACACAGGATCAACTAATTCTGATGTTGCCGAGCTCTCTTTTGACTTCTTAGCTACCCAAGCATATTTCACTTCTTTCCGCCGACCATACGTATCTGAAATGCCGTTAAACCCATAGTCAGAGGATTTGAAAATTGACGATTGTGACATTTGAGAGCGACCGGTCTTTTTCTTCTTCTGTGAACGCCTTTTAGATTTTGACTTGGAAGGTTTTGAAGAATTGTTCACAGAAGGTTTTTGCGAGGCAGATGTAGAACATTCACCCTTATAAAATTTGACCGGAGGCTCACATGACTCATTTAAAAAATCAACATGGCTAGGTAGAGAAGGATTAAAATCAAATTGGCTCAAATTGCTATCTAAACACACCTCAGAATTCAAGAATGCGGAAAATTCAAGTTCCTCATCAGAAAGGACCTTATCACATGAGGACTTCAGAGCATTGGAAGAGTTTGTTGAGTGCAAATCATATGCGGAAGCATTTTTACAATCAGAACACTGATCTGATTCAAATCTTTGAGGCTCTTTTCCTTTATTTGAAATAATTGGTGACAAGTCACCCATAAAAGCTTTGCAGGAAGATGTGTCAGAGGAAGGATAAGAGTTTTCAGACAGAGAAGATTTCTCTCTTTGGAGAATGGAAGGCTGAGCATGAGGGTCATCCTTGTGAAATTGCACTTTCAGATGATCTGCTGCCATAGCAGCCAGTTGTGAGTGCAACTTCTTTATTTCTGTCTGGTAATATTCTTTTTCTTCGTCCGACATAGTCTCCTTTTTGTTGGAATTGAGACACTCAATTTGAGACAAAAGACTTTGCTTTTCCTTTTGAAAATTTTCCCTTTCTAGTGCATACGATTCTTCTAGCTGAACAAGTTTCTTTTCTAAAATGAGAGTTGGAACATAAACCTTGGAAGCTAGAGGTTCCTCCTCAGTTTTAACGGTTTTAGTATCTAGTTCAGCTTGAGAGTAACTATGAAAGAAATCGGATGACAGGAAACGGGGTTTGTCAGTATTATAAGAAGCATTTAAAGAATCATAAACAAACGGAACTGTCCTTTTAGAAAGAACAGAGTTTTCTCTTCTCAACTTATCTTCCAAGTCTTCCTCCTCAGTGGGTGTGGTCCAGTGTATCTTATATTCAGGAAAGATTTTGTCTAATCCAAAAAATTCAGATGCATATAAAGTAGGAACTTTGGATAAAGCCTTGTGTAAATAATTAGGGTTATCGTACCCGATACCCGCATTTCCGTACTTTGGTTCTTTTGGTGCGATTAGCTTTAGCGTTTGATCAGATTGACCAAATTTATAAAGTTTCTTTTCAAGCTCTTCTAGCTGATTGGATAACCTTATGTTCTCATTTTTGTAAGCCGCGTTTTGATTTAACAAATCAATTATCTCGGACTCAGACATACGGAGCTTATCGGTCAGGTCATCTACTTTGGTCATTAGATTTTGTGACTCTGTTGAACACCTCACATTTTCTTCTCTTAGATTAGAAATAGTGCACATGTAGCTAGAAATTTCTAAGCTTTGATTTTCCATAAAGTCAGACTGCTTAGTGACACGGTTTTCCAGATAAGAGAGAAGTTGTTCTTTTTCTTTTAACAGAAGCTTGTAAGAGTCAAGTTTGTTCATTGATAGTTGCATCTGATCAAGTAAAGCTTCATGAAAAGGGGTACATACCTGGCAAGGAGCATTGTGATCTTCTTCATCAGTATCAGATGGTGATGAATGGTTGCCCATGAAACACAGATGAGCTTCAGCATCCTCGGGTTCTTCATCCGACACTTGTAACCAGTAATCGTCTTCAGCCATTAGAGCTTTACCGGCTTCCTTTTCTTTGGCAAGAAGCAGCTTGGCTCGGTAGTAGTCGGCGTTGCGCACAATTGGCTGGCGACAATCTTTGGCGAAATGACCTAACCGACCACAATTGTAACATTTGATCGGTTCGTCTTTCGGCTTTTCTTCATGTCTCTTGTCAGGCTTCTTACCAACTTCAAAGCGACTGTTACCTTCAGACTTTTCTCGATGATCACGATGAGTAGAGACTCTTTGCTTATTGGAAGTCTTGGAGAAAAACTTCCTCTTTTGGAATGCTTGAGTGAGAAACACCATTGCTTCTTTCATCTTGGCAAGTTCTGGATCCGAGTCACTATCGGGATCTTCAGTTTCAGAATCACTCAGCACGGGCTCTTTTCCAGATGATCGGCTGACGGACTTGCCTCTTCTCTCAGATACGAGGGCTATTTGATCAGTTGCTGGCTTTTCTTCTGCTTTCCCAATAAGTTCCATCACTTCCTCTTCGTCTTGGAGCAGCATTTCATAGAGTTCGTGAAGGTACAGCTTCTCCAAGGTTTGAGTGTGGCGAATATGGGAGACGAACGGTTTCCACTCAGGCTGTAAGTTGTTCATAAACTTTATGTTGTTTTCCGTGTTCGTCTTTGTGATCTTATTTTTCTGAAGATCATTTAGAAGCATATTAAACCTTTCGTAGGTTTCCGTCAGCGTTTCACCCTTTCGTGCTTTAAACCCATCATATCTGGTGATACAGTTGGTCACCTTTAACTGGTTATTGATGTGGCTTCCCATCATCATCTTCTCTATTTGGTCCCACATCTTTTTCGACGAGTCTTTGAAGCTATCTATACAAGCATAGATGTCATTCGGTAGACTTTGAAGAAGATATGATTTTGCCAGCTTTTCTGCCTCGTACATTTCCTTTTCTTTGTTAGTAAAATCACCAACAGTTTTCCGGATCTGGCGCTCTGGCCAACCTTCAGCTGGGTTTGCCGGTACCACTTTTATTGGCCAATCTTGTGGACCCTCAGTCAGGCATTTGTATATATCTTCATAGTTGGTTTTTGCTTCTATGAAGTTCATAAATCGGTCATGCCACTGAGGGTATTCTCCCCGAAAGAGCACCGGGGGCTTTTGGTCAGAACCGATGGCTAGAGCATCCCTTGAGTTCATCTTTACTTCTTAACTTAAGAGCACTGTAATGATCGTTAGGCAAGCAGAATGATCCAAATACAATAGAAGAAACATAGAAACACTTTGTCTAAACAGAAAATCAGGTCAAACAATATCCGGTCGAAGGTATGCCCGGAGGTAGCAAGTATCCGGTTGAAGGACACGTCCGGTCATACACTTATCCGGTCGAATGATACGACCGGGTCACACTAATCCGGTCGAAGAACAAGACCGAATGACCCTTAACCGATCGAAGGGACAAGCACTTGTTCGGTCGAATGGACAAGACCGGAGCACACTTATTCGGTCGAATGGACACGACCGGAGCACACTTATTCGGTCGAATGGACACGACCGGAGCACACTTATTCGATCGAAAGACTAAAAAAAATACGATAACCACTAAGGATAATATCGAATAACCCCGAAGAACACGATGAATCCGATCGAAGAACCCGAAGAATTTCTGGGATTCGATCGAACTCAAACTCAGATCCTTCGATCCTTTGATCGAAGGAATTAACAAAACAAGCAAAAACAAATTCACTAAGACCGAAAACTAATAACTCAGAAACACTAAGATCGAAGGAATTAATGACCAGATATGAAGAACCAGAACAACTAAGACCGAATACTTATTTTCCAGAAAATTACCAGATTCGATCGAAGCCAAAAAAAATTCAGAAACAGATTCGATCAATAAAAACATAAATTGATTATAGGGTTTTAGACAAACCTTTTTTCTGGATCAAACCTTTTGCCTATCTGCTCTGATACCAATTATAGATCCCAGTTTCAGTGCAATCAACAGATATAAGAACAATGATGAACAAAATATTGACCACAGCAACTAGTCATATGATTAATATAAACTTCAAAGGGTTAAGGTTTACAGAGAGAATTTCTGATAAGGATGAGTAAACCTTAAGAACTAGTAAACTGAATAATGATTTCTCAACTGTTCAAATGAAATAGAAAAAACTTTAAATACTCGGGCTTGCAGGCCTAATGGGCTTATGGGCTTGGGCCCATCTAATTAAACAACTATTACAACTTGTCACAAACTACCCTGAACTTCTATTTAACATTGAAAATGGCCCTAACAGTGCATTTCTAAATGGAAAACTTGCTGAAGAAGTCTATGTGAAACAACCACCTGGCTTTGAAGATTCAGCTCATCCGTACCATGTGTTCAGACTTGACAAAGATCTCTATGGTCTAAAACAAGCTCCTCGTGCTTGGTATGACACCTTGTCTGATTTTCTTCTATCCAACCGATATACCAGAGGTAAAATTGATAATACTCTTTTTCTCAAGAAAACAAATGGTAATAGTATTCTTGTTCAAATCTATGTGGATGATATCATTTTCGGTGCCACTGATGAAATTCTTTGTCAAGAGTTTGCCTCTCTCATGAAAAGTAAATATGAGATGAGTATGATGGGTGAACTTACCTTCTTTCTTGGTCTTCAAATTAAACAAACCTCTGAAGGTATTTTCATTTGTCAGACTAAATATATTCGTGATCTTTTGAAAAAGTTTGATTTTGAAAATTGTTCTCCTATGAAAACTCCAATGGCACCACCTCTAAAAATTCATGCCGATTCTACCGGCAAGTCGGTAGATATCACGAATTATAGATGACTGATAGGGTCTCTTCTTTATCTTACTGCTAGTAGACCTGACATCATGTATGCTACGTGTCTGTGTGCACGTTATCAAGCCAATCCCAAGGAATCTCACTTGGCGGCTGTGAAACGTATTTTTCGGTACCTTAAAGGTACCATGAATCTGGGTCTTTGGTATCCCAAGGACTCAGGTTTTGATCTAATTGGCCATTCAGATTCTGACTTTGCAGGGTCTAAGGTTGACAGAAAAAGTACAACTGGCAGCTGTCAATTACTAGGTGGAAACTTGGTCAGTTGGTCAAGTAAGAAGCAAAATTCGGTATCCACCTCCACTGCCGAAGCCGAATATGTTGCAGCTGGAAGTTGCTGTGCCCAAATCTTGTGAATGAAGAACCAACTACAAGATTATGCCAAAGTTTATTCTCATGTACCGATTCTATGTGACAATTCTAGTGCCATAGCCATTCCCAACAATCCAGTGCTGCATTCTAGATCTAAACACATTGATATTCGGTATCACTTTATAAGAGATCATATCTCTAAAGGTGATATTGAACTTCATTTCATTCCTACAGATCTTCAACTTGCAGACCTCTTTACAAAACCACTGGATGAGGCACGTTTTAACTTCCTTGTGGGATCCTTAGGTATGTTAAATTTATCGTAAAAAAAAAATTGCCCAATAATTGACGGTACCTCCTTACCGAAAATTACCTTTCGGCAACTTGTACATTCACCCTACATACCGAAGTATCTATTACCTTCGGTAACTCTATCTTACCGACGTTTCCTTTCACATTTCGGTAATTCTATCTACCGAAGTATCTCTCATACTTCGGTACTCATCTACTTCTTGCCGAAATTTCTCTAAAACTTCGGTACCTTTGAGCTTACCGAAAGATCGTATCTTCTCTATTCGGTATCTCTATATACCGAAATATCTCTCTTATTTCGGCATCTCTCTATTTTCGTTATTGTGTATGATGTGTCATCCTTATCCACTTCTCTCATACCGAATATCTTCGGTACCTTCTCTTTACTCTATGGGCTTATGCCACGTGGCACTCCAGGGTTCGTGCGTCAGTTGATGGGATGTCCACGACCTGACACTTAGCTGTTTTTCGGCCCTTACACTTCTCCATAACGCACGTTTGCGTCGTACCATCATTACCATTATTTTTTTTGGCTTTTGAATTCACACCTTTCCCTCTTCTTTTTCAAACCTATAAATACTTCTTCTCTTTTCCTTTTTATTCTTTACCTGCTTTCTCATCTTCTTCAACAAGAAAAACTCAACCTGCAACTCTTTTTCTTCGTCAATGGCATCCTCCAAATCGACAAAGGCTTCCAAGGATACTTCTCTCTCTCGAGAATCTCTCATCTTTCATTCTTGCAACCAGGTTGCTCGTCTCTCGGCGGATGCTGACCACCCAGAGTTCAACCAAGTTTCCATTTTTCTACAACGATC
The DNA here is from genome assembly GCA_023525745.1 of Arctium lappa. Taxonomy (NCBI): domain Eukaryota; kingdom Viridiplantae; phylum Streptophyta; class Magnoliopsida; order Asterales; family Asteraceae; genus Arctium; species Arctium lappa. The sequence continues at coordinate 26,028,799 of CM042055.1, read as the reverse complement.
TCCCATCTGTCATGCTCTCACTGCCTCCACCAAGATGAGCAAAATGCTCCTTGGTAACTTTTGGTTAACCTGTAAGTATGATTCAACTACTCACCAGGTGTCTGCTTTTGTTCTGTCCTCTGAAGAGCATCCCGATCTCTCTTTTGGGGTGGATGATATACGCTCGATTCTTCAAATTCCAGAATTCAATGTGTATTCTCCTTTTCCTACTCATCACGAGCATGATGAGGTCGTTGCTGCTCTCCAATATGTACACGAAGGAAAGACTAAGGGTTCTGGCACTCTTCTAAGAAAGAATATGGGTGCTCTCTGGAACTACTTCTTCTCTCATCTTCTTTACTGTCTTTCCCACAAGACGTCGGGGTGGGATCAGTCTCCCGCAGCTATTACCCGACTGGCTCATGCTCTCATTTTTATGAGGCGAATAGACTTTGCTCAGGTATTCTTCGATTCTTTGATCACCGCAATCTCTCCTCCCAGGAATCACAATGTGGCTCTTCCTCGCTTCATATCTCTCATCATCAACCACAAGTTTTCTGCACAACTAAGTGCCGATGCTGCTCTCCCCGAGCCAAGGATCAAGTTTGACTTGCCCATTTCCCAAATCAGCAAGCAAACGATTTTTAAGTCTATCAAGCCTACCGACTCTCCACTCACCTCAGGTATGCTTTCTTTTATCTCTTCTCCTAATCCAATTTGGGGAACGCTTGCTGAAGGTGAATCCGCAAGGTCTTCATCTTCTCCTAAGCCATCCAAATCGGTGGTCCCCTCTCCCCCAAAACCTTCCCGAGCTAAGACGGTGGCTATTAAAAAGAAAAAGGCCACCGGAAACGTCGCACTTGCTCTCATGACTATGCCACCGACGAATCCTTCGGTGGCTACCCCAGTCATAACCCCTTCTATTTCTGTTAAGCGACGGAGCTCCAAATCCCCTCCTAAGTCTCGTTCTAAGAAACTTAGGCAACCTTCGGCCGAACCTCACTCTCCATCTACCGATTCTCAACAATCGGTAGATGTTGAAATTTCCCCTCCAGGGCCACGGGGATCTGTTAAACCCTCTCCCACCTCCTCCAAACCTTCTCAACAAGATTTGGATGTACAAAAGGAGTCCCCACATATTCCTTCTCCTCCTTTTCATGTGGAGGTTGAAGATGAGTTGGTCTTCTCTCCGGACCAACATTCTGCTTCCTCACCGCACAGCCTATCACCCGGGGTCATTCCCGATGATATTGCACAAACTGGGGTTTCATCCCAGGATATGTACCGACGACTCTTCTCTCCCACTTCCTCGCCAATGAAGTCCCCTTCCCCACAACCATCGCCGCAGAAATCACCACCAAAGAGATTACCCTCACCACAGAAATTCCCCTCCCCAAAACCCTCCTTTACCGAAAAGGGTGGGGCTTCTGCATCCGTACTGCTCACCGTGCCTGCCGAGTTTGTTTCCGAAATTGTTGACTCCAATCGGCAAGTACGGATGCTAGGTGCTCAGTTTGAGCAACTCCGCAAGTCCTTGCGTGAACCAGCGCTCCTTCATTCTTTGGATATCAACAACATTTCTCTTGCCGAACTTCTGCAGCTCGTCAAAGAGCAAAATTCTGAAGTTATCGGTCTCAATCGTGACATCTTTCGGTGTTTGGATGTTGTGCATAATCAAATTGTTGGTCTTATTGCCCCTCTCTTTGCTACTATGGAATCTATTCTCAAGGAGGTGGTCAGGCTCACTGATCACAATACTTCCTTGACTTTGTCAGTGGCTGCTCTAAAGGCAGCCTCTGATGCACGGGATCAGGATCTCATAAATCTTCGGAAGCAGGACCTGGAACAAGAATCTGTCAACTCTCAAATTCTCACTGCTCTTCAGAATATAAATCGGCGTCTTGATCCTATGCCTGCCGATGTTGCTCAATACTGTGCTCAATCTCTGGACATCGACATCACTGAGTCCGCCTTCACTCCTGATGATCGCACAGTATTGGAGCGTCTTGATCGCCGTCTTGGCCGTGTGTCAGCTAAAGCTGGTGTTTCTTCCCCGGCTCGTTCTGAGGGGGAGAAATCAACTGAGGGGGAGCAACTCCCTCGGGTTCATATAGTCAGTACGAGTCAGGGAAAACACTCTGCCTCTGCTGAAGTTTCTGCTGCTACCGAACCCACTGCCACTGCTGCTGCCGCCGAACCTTCTGCTACCGAAGAGAAGGGCACCGATCACCCCTTGGTGGTCGAAGAATCTAAGGGGGAGAAAAAGCCCAAAAAGGATAAGGGCAAAGCTGTTATGACACCAGATGAAGTAGCTGCTGAAGAAAAGCGTCGTAAAGATGTTCTTTTAAAGAAAGCTGCGGATGGTGCTGGTCTTCATCTTCCTCCTCCAAAGGTTACCTCTCCTGATCTAGGCTTATCTGAAGAAGAACTGAAAGCTGCAAAGCTTGCCCAGATTGCTCGTGACAGAGATGTCAAGCTAGCATTGGAGATTGCTGCCGAAGAAGATCCTACCAATACAATCAAAACTCAGATGAGCGCTCTAGAGGACTCGGCGAAGAGAAATGAGGAAATAAAGACTATGTGTATCGATTGGTACCGCAAAACCCTCAACAAACGCCGGTGCTCTGCTAAAATCACAGATGTCAAAATAATCAAACCGTTTGCAAGCTGCAAGGTTATTCGGCTAAAGATTATCAGGGATGATGCTTCATTGTCTATGGACCGACTAGACTCTCTTGTTCGGTTCGGAGTATCAGAATGGGTAGAAATTGGTATCTGCTTGTTAAAAAGCCAAAGCTCTGCAAAAGCTGAGGTTGATAAATACATTGCAGATCTTCAAACCAAGTTCAGAACCTACCGAAAAAGATACAACATTGTCCATACTCCTGCCGAAGAAGAGATTATCAACAATCTAATGTCTGGTCGTCCTCCTCCCAAATCTAAGTCGAAATCCAAAAAGGAAGACGTGTTTGCCCAAATGGCTAGAGAAGGAAAGGTCCCGGATACTTCAAATCTTGATCTCTCTTTACCTATTCCGGTTCCTCATCCGTCAACAACTGTGATTTCTAAGCCGACTCATGGTATCTTCTTCAACAACGCGCTTGGGCAGATCTCCTTCTTCAGATCAAGCCAAATCCCTATTGCCGACACAACCTTTCTCCACGGGATTATTCAAATAATTCCAATGTCGGCTAAGGATTTCTATGTGGCTACCACCGACGAACTAAAGAAGAGGGATGCTGAACCGCATTTGTCTTTTTAAACTCGGTGTAGTTTTATGTTTATTTTGTTTTCCTCTGTATTGTAATCTTCTTAAAAAGATTAATACATTGAGCTTTTATATTTTATCGTAAATCTTGTACAAATATTTATTTCATTCTTCTATACTTGTAAATGTCGAATACTCTAGAAAATCCAAATATAAACAAAAAGAATGGTCTATGTGAAAAAGAACCCAAAAGAATATGAATAAGGGTCAAAATGCATTATTCATTAACTTCTATGTTGTATGAGATGTTATCATCAAATAGGGGGAGATTGTTGTGTCATCTAAGATTTAAAGATAACCTCTCCTTAGTCTTTATTGATGATTGAACCCTGTATTTTTTTTATGGTTCTTTGTAATAGCTTAGTTAGTTTAACAGATCGGTGAATCGAAGATAAACCGAATCCAACATGAAGGAAGTCTACAATACGGATTGAGATGGACTTCAAGAGTGAACTACATAATCTGCCGATTCCAATTCGGCAGATCACATCCCTGCCGATTCTAATTCGGCAAGTTTTCCCTTTGCCGAATCCTCTTATGTTCGGCAGAACTTTCTTCTACCGAACCTTCACCTGTTCGGCATTCATTCCTTCTGTGCCGAGTTCCTCTTTCGGCACATACCTAAGTTACGAATTCCTTCTTCGGTAACTTTCCTCGTACAGATTGCTTCTTTATCTAGTACGACCATTTATGTTAAATCCTCATGATTTGACATACTTCCTCTTTCCCAATGATCTTCTGACAATGGAAATGGAAGCTTCTATCTTCCTTTAGAAGATTTACATTTAGTCTTAAATTGATTAGATGTTTATTTTCTAATAGATCTCAAAAATATTTTCCCAAGAATATTTTATTTAGATATTGTACTTTCATAGTACAAAAGTTACCTTTTGTATTGTGACAAGTCACATCAAATATCTTATAATTTATTGTCAACCTCTCAACCACCAAAGCCTTTACTCCTACTTGTCCTTTGCACTCATTACATTGGATAGTATATAAAGGATGGAAGTAGCACCTTGCTACTTACGCTTTCATCTCCAGCTTTGGCATTCAAAAGATTTCAAGCAGGTTGATAGTTGTCTTTTACTTTCTTAAGATTTAAGTCTTTGTGTTCTTAATATCTTCTATGTGTTAGATTGTTTAGAGTAGTTCTTAACTATTCTTATTCCGCAACAATCTTTATTTTCTCTTTGTGTAATTCTTGATATTCCTTATCAATAAAAGAATTAAAATTAAGTAATTTTGTGTTATTGTATTCAACCCCCCCCCCCATTCTACAATACTTGTTTACTTCTTTGGGACTAACATATTTCTTTACATCTATAATGGTTACATATTCGATTTTACTTTAGCAAAGAAATTAATTTTGGTACTTACAATTAATTTCAAAGAAACATATGCATAATCAATATTAAATATTAAATTAATATGTTATATTTCATTTTCAACATGTTCCCTTTTCAACAGGGGAACTCTTTAGTGCATTTCTTATTTGACTGTCATTATCCTCTGGGGTAGTAGTTGTATCTCTACTCCAGATGTTGAAAAATCATTCCCGACTCTTACCAAGACCCTGACCCGTTCTAGGGTTTCGTCCACATAGTGCATAAACATCACATGTGTGAAATTGTTTTTAACTCTCTGTTCTTTGGAGTTGTTTCCACCTTTAATGCTTTCATTATTGATCTCGAGAATTTTCTTTGTCTCGACATATGTGATGTTATTCGAAAGAACCTTGTTATGTCTCTCAACCACTTGCAGTAGGTTGATGAGTTTGTCTAAAGGTTACATTTCAACTTATATTAGTTCATTAATATTTTTGATATATGAAAGGTGGAAATAGTGTTAGGAATCATTTCATCTTCTGTGAGTTCCTTGCCATAGAGATAGAGACGCGTTTTGGATATAACATTTCTTTGTTGAAATCAGTTACCTTTTTGTAATCGAGTAAGTGGGTTTCATTCCACTGTACGATTAGTTCGGGAATTACATATTCATGAGTACTCTCGATTATCCCTTTCGGGACATCCCACATTTCTTCGGGCGTTTATAGTAAAGGTATTCCTACAAAACTTATGATTTATATATCGTCTCAAAACATGAGGGTATTTGCTTGTACCTTTTCAAGAGATTTGTTTTAGAGTCAATGGGGAGTTGATGGACTTTAGGTATTTTCTTGTACCTTTTCAAAAGGAGGTTTATACACTCATTTATGATACTCAGATTCTTTTGAGCTTACGACGTTGATTTTGGGATGAGTTGTTTCGACCATTTACGTATATAAAGGATAATATATGATTTTCTTTTTGATAAGAAAATGAATTATGGTTATGAAATTTCATTATCATAATAAAATTGGATTTTTATATGCTTATATTTTGTTGATAATACTTTATCAATATTTCAATTTGCGAAAATCACTCAATCTATTGGATTTCCGGTAGTAGGGGAATCACATGGATTTCTTAAGTCCCTACAAACCTTAGGGCTATTTACACCCGTTTGACAAAATCCTTTCGATATCTTGTCATTTCTGTAATTGGTAGATTTTGACATGAGATCAAAAAATGAAATCAAATTCAGAATTATTATCATATCAACATCATGGGAGCTTTTGGCACAATGCCAAAAAAATGGGGTTGAAAGTGTAACTTCCAAATATGAATTATGGTTAAAAATAATGAGTAGAAAGTCATAATTAAGATAAATATTTGAATAATATTTTAACATTTTCATGATATCTTTAGAGATTTTAGCAAAACACTAAAGTTATGGGAGTTGGAAGTGTAACTTCCAAAAAGTAATTATAAAATTGAAAATTATGAGTAGGAACTCATAATTAAAATAAATATTTAAATGAGATAGACAATAATATAAGATAAACATTAAAATATTTTGTGGTAAAATAAATCAAATAGTACATCCATAATTATATTAATAAACGTTAATTGACATGAATGATTAAACAAAATGGCAAAACAAGTTAAATAAACTTACTGTTCATAATAAATGATTATCATATCTCACAACAATATAGTAGTAAATTTAAGTGGTCCAAAATCAAAGTTATGACCCCAGACAAATAATATTAGCATAATTAAATCAACCAATAAACAATGTTGCTATTGTAACTAATTGATGATTCATAAATAAAAATGATATGTTAAAAGTTATACTAGCCAGGGCCGTTCTTTGGGGGTGTGCGAAGCTGTCCTACCGCACAGGGCCTCCGATCGCCGGGGGGCCTCGTAATATTTTTTTAATTTTTTTACTTATAATAAAAATCAATATATAAACAATTTATTGCAAAAGTTCAAACAAAATCAGAGCTAGTGCAATGGCATAAGGCGTATTGGGTTCGAATCATCTGGTCACAAGCTTATTTTTTTCATTTAATCTTGTTTTTATTCAAAAAAAAAAAAGATTTGTCTTATCATAGATGTTTTGGTATACCTTTAACAATGTCTTTACTTTATTTTTTTTTTGAAAATGACCTAAATATATTATTTTTTACTATAATAATTAAATTAATTATATGATTGTTTTTAAAATGTTATTTATACGATATATCCTCTAAAATTTAAATCTAAAGCTTTTAATTTATATCTTAACTTTTAATTTTGTATATTGTTTTTCTAAAAAATGTTTTAAGATAATAAATTTATAAAATATTTTAATATATAAATAATGTTGAAATTGTAAAAACAAAATTGCTATTGGAGTTGAATGTAACTTTTTTAGAGACATTAAATTTAGATTGTCTACTTTAGAAAAAAAAAATATAAAATAGTTGATAGAGATGCTTTGAATAACGTTAGTTGTTTAGTTTTTTAATGATATATTTTATATTTTTCTTCGAATATTTAATAGATTTAGATTTTTTAGTATTTTTCTATTTTTCCGTATGTTTTTTGACACACTTTTGATTTTTAATGATGATGCGTTTTTGTTGATATGGGTTTTGTGAAAACCGATAATAGTTGATCAATTCAGTAGAAAGACAATTGTTTTTAAATCTCGCCCCTCACTTACAAACCATGTTATTTCATATCTCCTACATCTTCACAAACCCCTTACTGGAGGAGTTATGAAAGTTAAAAACTAAAATTAATTAAAAGTTAAAGAATCAATTACAAATTTTAAATCCATACTAACATAATAACATTAAAAATTAAAACTTAGAGTCAAAATGGAATAAAAAATGGACAATTTGATCAAATTCAAAAATAAGTTATCAGTAGATTTATTATAAGACAAATATAATGAAAAATATGAAAAAATAATTAAAAACACATTTAGTTTTTTGTACAGGGCCTCCAAAATATCCCTGATACTAGCACAATTAACATTGAATTAATCAATAATCCTTTTTTTAACTAACCTAAAAAACAGGTTTAATAGAATAATTAAATAAAATTAATATAATAAAATATTGGGAATTTAATTAAAATGCCCTAAGTTGAAAAATCAGTACCCAATATGCCCCAAATCTTGTAATTTTTGCCAAAATACCCCCTAGGTCCGCGTTTTTCACTGTTACACGCGGACCTGGTCCGCGTTTTGGCCGCGTTCCCTGTTACACGCGGCCTCGAGCCGCGTTTTGGCCGCGTTTCCCCCTACACGCGGACCTGGTACGCGTTTGGCTTCGATGCGCGTTTCGTCCGCGTTTGGTCCGCGTTTTCTCCGCGTTTTCCACTATAAAACGCGTATCTGGGCCGCGTAATTGACTGTGGAACGCGTACTTGGGGGCCGGCCCATAGTATTGTTTATTTAGGGTTTAGAGATCGACGGTGTGGATGCTTTCATTTGTTAGGGTTTGCTCCTATAAATAAGTGTGTCCCCCACCCATAACCCCACCACCATTACTCTCAAAGGTATCCCATCTATTTCACTCTCTCAAATATATCGTGTATTACACACGCTCGGATCTCGGCTCGGTTGGTTAGCATTTATAAAAGTCGGATATGGGTCGACCACTTTCTTCGGTAAGTTTCCTTTAACCGCGTTTTAATTTTATATTTATTTTAGTGATTATGTGTTAATTTTAGAGTGTTGCGTTTATGTTGATAATATGTTAGAGGTTGCGTTAATTTTAGTTTTACATATTACGTTGATTTTAGAGATTGCGTTAATTTTAGGATTGCGCTACTTTCATAAAAAAAATTGTAGAGATTGCGTTAATTTTAGAGATTGCGTTTTTTTTGTATAAAAAAAGTGTAGAGATTGGGCTTGTTTTTGGGATTGCGCTAATTTTATTAAAAAATTGTAGAGATTGCGCTAATTTTAGAGATTGCGTTTTTTTTTTGTATAAAAAAAGTGTAGAGATTGGGCTTGTTTTAGGGATTGCGCTAATTTTATAAAATAATTGTAGAGATTTCGATAATTTTAGAGATTGCGTTTTTTTTTTGTATAAAAAAGTGTAGAGATTGGGCTTGTTTTTGGGATTGCGCTAATTTTATAAAATAATTGTAGAGATTGCGTTAATTTTAGAGATTGCGTTTTTTTTGTATAAAAAAGTGTAGAGATTGCGTTAATTTTAGAGATTGCGTTTTTTTTTTGTATAAAAAAAGTGTAGAGATTGGGCTTGTTTTAGGATTGCGCTACTTTCATAAAAAAATTGTAGAGATTGCGTTAATTTTAGAGATTGCGTTTTTTTTTTGTATAAAAAAACTGTTTTTTTTTGTATAAAAAAACTGTAGAGATTGGGCTTGTTTTAGGGATTGCGCTCATTTTATAAAATAATTGTAGAGATTGCGTTAATCTTAGAGATTGCGTTTTTTTTGTATAAAAAAGTGTAGAGATTGGGCTTGTTTTTGGGATTGCGCTAATTTTATTAAAAAATTGTAGAGATTGCGTTAATTTTAGAGATTGCGTTTTTTTTTGTAAAAAAAACTGTAGAGATTGGGCTTGTTTTTGGGATTGCGCTAATTTTATTAAAAAATTGTAGAGATTGCGTTAATTTTAGAGATTGCGTTTTATAATTTTTTGTATAAAAAAAGTGTAGAGATTGGGCTTGTTTTTGGGATTGCGCTACTTTCATAAAATAATTGTAGAGATTGCGTTTTTTTGTATAAAAAAAGTGTAGAGATTGGGCTTGTTTTTGGGATTGCGCTAATTTTATTAAAAAATTGTAGAGATTGCGTTAATTTTAGAGATTGCGTTTTTTTTTGTATAAAAAAACTGTAGAGATTGGGCTTGTTTTTGGGATTGCGCTAATTTTATAAAATACTTGTAGAGATTTCGTTAATTTTAGAGATTGCGTTTTTTTTTTTTTTTGTATAAAAAAAGTGTAGAGATTGGGCTTGTTTTATGGATTGCGCTACTTTCATAAAAAAATTGTAGAGATTACGTTAATTTTAGAGATTGCGTTTTTTTTTAGTATAAAATAATTGTAGAGATTGGGCTTGTTTTATGGATTAGGCTACTTTCATAAAAAAATTGTAGAAATTGCGTTAATTTTAGAGATTGCGTTTTTTTTTGTATAAAAAACTGTAGAGATTGGGCTTGGTTTTGGGATTGCGCTAATTTTATAAAATAATTGTAGAGATTGCGTTAATTTTAGAGATTGCGTTTTTTTTTGTATAAAAAAAGTGTAGAGATTGGGCTTGTTTTATGGATTGCGCTACTTTCATAAAAAAATTGTACAGATTGCGTTAATTTTAGAGATTGCGTTTTTTTTTAGTATAAAATAATTGTAGAGATTGGGCTTGTTTTATGGATTGGGCTACTTTCATAAAATAATTGTAGAGATTGCGTTTTATAATTTTTTTTGTATAAAAAACTGTAGAGATTGGACTTGTTTTTGGGATTGCGCTAATTTTATAAAATAATTGTAGAGATTGCGTTAATTTTAGAGATTGCGTTTTTTTTGTATAAAAAAAGTGTAGAGATTGGGCTTGTTTTTGGGATTGCGCTACTTTTATAAAATAATTGTAGAGATTGCGTTAATCTTAGAGATTGCGTTTTATAATTTTTTTTGTATAAAAAAACTGTACAGATTGGGCTTGTTTTTGGGATTGCGCTAATTTCATAAAATAATTGTAGAGATTGCGTTAATCTTAGAGATTGCGCTACTTTCATAAAAAATTTGTAGAGATTGCGTTAATCTTAGAGATTGCGTTTTATAATTTTTTTAGTATAAAATAATTGTAGAGATTGGGCTTGTTTTATCGACGCTTGGGTTAGAATGATCCAAGAATCCCGCTCTCCACATGCCAGATGGACGGTCATGGACTCCAACTTCTTTGAGTGGCTTACACGGCCGGGCCAAGGATACAGGTCTGTGTTCGAAACATGCAATGGACTGGGCCATAGAAATCATCCAGCTTGGATGGACATCGACGAGGTATGGAAATCGATTTACATAATTTTTGTTCAACTTGTTTGTTACTAACTATTATTGTGTTATTGTAAAATCTCAGGTATACATCCCCATATGCGTCGTGGACAAACATTGGGTGCTCGGTGTTCTGTACCTCCGTGAAATGAGGCTGGTCTTATTTGAAAGTTTACGAGCAAGAAGGTACACTTTGCCCTTGGAAGAAAGCCTTGGGATCTTCAAAAAACAATTGCCGAAGTTGTTAAAAAAGATACACGACACGCCGGATCGTATCAAGGCCAGCAAGAAATTAGAGGTTATCTATGATCCTGATGCACCTCAACAGACAGGGGGCCTTGGGGATTGCGGTGTGTGGGTGTGTCATAACATATCCAAGTTTATTGAAGGTCTGCACCCAACAGTTGCATCTGATGCAACTGAGCATGTGGCAAGGGAATGACGTAATTACATGGCGGAGACCCTTTTCTCGTTGGCTGTCCAAATAAACGATTAGGTTGGGGATACTTTTTATGTTACTTGTGAGTTGTGATGGGCCTCTTGAAATAACAAATATGATTCTTTTTTTTAAAGTCATTTTAAATATTAAAACCCTTTTTTACTTAGATGCATATATAGAATTCGTTAACTCCCAAGATCACAAATTGATATGAAAAGGGTAGTACATGAAAAAGTTCTTTTGGTAAATAAAAAACAAAATATTATTTAAACTTACCAATTATTAATGACAAACTGGTAGGGTTCGAAAACAACCGGTACAAGTTCATCTAAACAAACATTGAAACGACGTCATTAAATGAAGTGAGTAGGTAACATTGTCGGTCATTGAAATGTCAAACTATGGCTACACGACACTTGGTTTTTCTGGAATCCCCAACGACTTCTTATATGCTCGGGTGATACAATTTTGGAAGTGTTAAGCTCAACTTTCTTGCTGTACACTTCAATGACGGTATAATTTTGTAGTATAAAAATATAAACGCATCAAACCACAAAATACTCTTTAGTGCTGTGAATTTCACAGTTTCTATAACACGGGTATTTATAGCCACAAGGAACAATTGTTAAAAAAAATGAATCGTTTCAGTATTTGCAGAGGAATCATTTCAGTATTTGAAGAGGAATCATTTCAGGCTTTGCAGAAGAATCATTTCAGGCTTTGCAGAAGAATCATTCAGGCTTTGCAGAGGAATCGTTTGACCATGGTTACAAACCTATCTCCGCATATGGTAACAAAACGCGGGTTTAGTCCGCGTTTTAGTGGTGTAACGCGGGGTTAGTCCGCGTTTTAGTAACAAAACGCGGGGTTAGTCCGCGTTTTAGTGGTGTAACGCGGGGTTAGTCCGCGTTTCAGGCTTTGCAGGGGAATCGTTTGACCATGGCACAAAAAACAAAACATTTCAGGCTTTGCAGAGGAATCGTTTGACCATGCCTTTGAAACTATCATGAACCGATCTTCGCATGGACTATAAGTAGATGCTCCGGTGAAGTAGTATTTCACAACTTCATATCTATCCTTTCTACCCTCACTTTCATTTACAAATATTATCTACATTCTATACATTATCTACATTTTCATTACTTGATGGCTGGAGGTTCACGCGGTAGGGGGAAAAGGTCAGCGAATGGGGCTGGCACTTCACGCTCCGTGGACATCGACCAATTAAATGATGGAGCTTCAAGGATTGACTGGAATGCACCAGATACAACGGAGGATTGGGCGCAGTTTGGGTTAACTGCTTACGATGAACCGATAACGCCTCAGGAGTGGGAGCAGTTTAACAATGCCCAAGCCGCATACTACGCTGCTCATGGAGGAATGCCCCCTCCTACGTATCAATCCAACCAGGGGCCAGGTCTAACAATGTCTCAGGTACTGCCTACCAGGTTGAAAAGGTCCTGTGATGAGGCAAATGAAGAGATACGAAATACAGGCAGGACGTGGCTACAAAACATGGAACTTCAGAAGGACAAAGAAACAACTATTGCGGAGCAGAAGGAGCTCCTGGAGAATATGAAGCGCGATGTCAGGGAGAAACAAAAGGAGATTAGAAAGTTAGAAGATGAACTGGTAGACATAAAAGAAAACTACACCGTCATGGAGGAGCATATGAAGGCAAAGGCTGACTGGGTTACGAAGTGCCGGGAAATCTACCCGTAGTAGGTTTCTCAAAGGGTGGTTGTTGTATGGATGCACTTTAACGTTTAACCTAAGTTTTATTTTATGCATTAATTTTTACTTTATCGATGCTTGAATGTTGTACGGATGCACCATTTCGTTTTCTTTAATTTCAATAAAACGATGCTTTTATGGTTTATCTTTTATTTACACATAATATAATTTCACAATCACGATAAGGTAGATAAAATCAACAATTAACATAATAACAATATCACTTAGCATAGAAGATGAGGTGGTTACAATCAAGGGAAGTCAATGTTAAGGTCAATGCTATCACGCCTTAAAGTTCCATGTGGTTCTAGGTCCGATGACCCTTGAGAGCGAAATCTTTGGCTAGTAGAAGCTCTCTTGGGCACGGTTGAAGGGGCAGGAGTTGGACATTCACCACGAGTATGTCCTACTACTCCACACCTAGTACACGTTCTCTGTATCGGATCCTCACCACGAGATGGACGTCGATCGTTCTTTCTTGGTCTCCCCGCACGTCTCTTGGTTATTAACGGTGGATAGCATGGCGGAAGGGGGACGTGTGGCAAAACCCATGATTGAGGGGGTCCAACAGGATAGATCAACTCATGATATGTTGACCGGTAAGTACTGGACGTGTAGTAAGATATAGCCAGATCACTGCAATCTCTACGATTCATTGACCTTGCAGCAGCGATGGCATGACCGCACGGTAAACCAAAATATTGCCATTGGTTACATTCACAAACACCGTTGACCATATCGATAGTCGCGTGATAACGGATATCCCGAACGTTGAACTTACCATGTCCAATCTGACTTACCCTCCATGTCGCAGACTTTCCCGACCTTCTGCTAATTATCTCCTCCGCCATTGGTGTGAGATGATTACACATTTCATCTACAAATATGTGTTAATTGTGTTACGATTTACACGGAAGACGAAAAATGCAACAAACATATAAGTTAAAGATTTTAGAGTTTATCAACCTCCCTTTCGTCGTCAAAGTTGGTACCACTCTTGTTGAAAATCTCGGAAGTACTCTATAAGGCCGACAATGGGTAACCTGCGTGCAAAACGGGACAGTGCATTCACCGACTCTACACTATTAGAGGTCATTATGTTATACCGTTGTGCAGGGAAATGGGCCCTTGACCACCTCTCTTTACCAGCCTCGTCCATAACTTGTGCTCCACGAGGTACTTCATATCGTAGTGCATTCATGTAGGTCTCGAACTCCCTAATAGTATATGCTTTGCACGCCTTCCAATACGTGGTGTTGTTTGTTGTGATACGTTTGTCCGCGCTTTTCACGTTCATCTCCAAATGTCGACAACATAGGGCGTGAGGGGTGGAGGGGTACACGGCAGAAATTGCCGCGCTTATGGAAGGAGCCCTGTCGGACATAAACACCAACCCTTCCGGGGAGCCGATACATTCCCGCAACATGTTCAGAAATCAACCCCACTCCTCCCCCGTCTCGGACTTTCCTACTCCGAAAGCCAAGGGCACAATGTTGTTATTTCCGTCCATGGCAACCGCCAAGAACATCATACCCAGGTAATGCCCCTTTAAATGGGCAGCGTCTATTACAAGGACATGACGCAGATTTGTCAAAAATGTCCGGATCTGCAATAAACGTATGTGGTTATTATTTGTAAATGTTAAAATTCATAATATGTAAAGCTACGACGATTTAATATACTTACCGCACATCCAAGTGCAGCGAAACACAATTCGAAACGTCCGTTTGAATCCGTCCTTATTCTGGTGCGTGTACCCGGATTCTTCATCTCCAAGTTATATAAATACGCAGGGAGTCGTTCGTACGACTCCTCGGGAGTGCCTCTCACCATTAGCAGGGCCTTGCATCGCGCACGCCATCCTTGGTGGTAACCAATGTTTATCCCGTATTGCTGATTTATATCGTTGACGATGTCCTTCGGCCGAATTGACCTGCTAGCGTCAAGAAACTTGTCTTTCAGTATGTGGCCCAAAGTCCTTTTGTTGGCCTGCCGGTGGCTAGCATTTAGTTGTGTCCTCGAACATGTGTGTACGTCGTTCAGCTTTCTAACGACAAACAGCCCTCCTTTAGGGCCCACGGACTTCGCGGACATACTCCATTCACAATTTTGTTGGTCACATACAGCCTTGTATCTGCGTTTGTCGGATTTCTTCGCTCTAAACACGAAACCCTCTCGCAAGAACTTCATTCCCAACTGTACGGTCATTTCCTCCTTCGTATGAAATATTTGACCTTCATGTATAGTTGTACTACGATTGTAAGGTGCGGGTTGGTAGGCTGGTATATGGGTCTCCGGGTTAGGAAGAGAAGGGGGCATATCAAAATAATCGTTTAACGCACCAAATGATTTATTGTTAGGGGTATATGTTTCTTCGTCCTCATCATTATCGGTATCTGATCTATCCAGATCAGATATACCAGTTGTGAAAACATGTGTTTCGTCATCAGCAACTCCAACAAACCGTCTTTTTGGGTCTTCTGCTTCTTCTTCTTCTTCTTCTTCTTCTAGTTGCGTCTCCGGAACAACTTCGGGATAAGATTCGTTAGGACGATATGCATGATCAGAATAAAGTGTGGTGTCGTAGGATGCCTGAAATTGAGAGTCAGGCTCCAGTTGACTACCACTGACATGGATTTCGTCATCATCTTCGTCATCACCTTCGTCATCATCTTCGTCATCGCCCATCGATGGTGCGACATACACAAAAAGTTGTGGAGGTATTTCTGAATCGGCTGCAAGTAGCATAAAACCAAGGATTTCGTCATCGTTGGTTATCTCCATCAGTGAGCCATCTGCACGTCTGAACACCAACTTGCAAGCAGCAGAATCTCCGATTCCACACTTTCCCACGACGTAATCGATAAACGTCTTATACGCAACCATTATTGGAATATATACACCACGCTTTGTGTAGCCAATATAATCCCACCCATTGTTGTTTTGCACACATTGACCATCGAAACATAATAAGACTCTAGTTTTTTGAACAGATGAACTCATTTTTTCAGTAGTATGAAAAATGAAGCAATTCAAGTGGATGTGATGAACGATTTTGCATCTAATCTTACTAATCTTTATAGGAAAAATTGAATGGAGAAAATGAATGTGAACCACATATTCAATGACAATGGTACACTTATTGTATGAGAATCAGACTAAAATGTGGAAAAAAACAGTAAAATCATTCAAAAAATACGTCACAAACAGTTGACCACACATGAAATCATAGGCCTGAAACCCTAATTTTCAAAACCCTAATACGGTTTACACTATTAAACGCGGACCTAACCCTCGTTTTTAACAAAAAACGCGGCCCAAACGCGGACCAAACGCGGACCAAACGGGGACCAAACGCGGACCAAACGCGGACCAACGCGCATCGAATGCCAAGCGCGTACCAGGTCCGCGTGTAGGGGGAAACGCGGCCAAAACGCGGCTCGAGGCCGCGTGTAACAGGGAACGCGGCCAAAACGCGGACCAGGTCCGCGTGTAACAGTGAAAAACGCGGACCTAGGGGGTATTTTGGCAAAAATTACAAGATTTGGGGTATATTGGGTACTGATTTTTCAACTTAGGGTATTTTAATTAAATTCCCTAAAATATTCATAAAATAAAAAACAATAGATAATTAATTGAGAAAACAATTAAATATTTATTTAATTAATAGAAAATTATAGATTTAGACGTGGATCCCATCTAACAAATTATCCCAAGTTTATACTCAATTTTTTTTTACAGTTAGAAGATTCAAATTAAAATCATATAGTAATTATTTAATTTAGATAACTTCAATAAAATCACAAATGTATTGTAGGATAAGTGTGTCATCGTCTAAAGGATATGACGATAGAGATAGAGATAGAGATAAATATATCAGAGTTAGATTAAAACTGAAATATCTCCTAACTATCTACTTGTAACTCCTCCCTATTTAAAGGGCTTATGATTAATGAGAAATATAGAATTTTTCTCTCTGTCTTATTGTTATTCTCTCCATATTGTTGTTCCATTTGTTTTTCCCTTTAACACGTTATCAGCACGTAAAGCTCAAAGCTGTTTTTCATCGTCTCTAAACGATTGGTGCACGTTGTCGTTGAACGGTTTGCTGCAAAATTGCATCGCTACTGCGTTATCTTTTGCTCATTGTCACGCATGTCAAAAAAAAATCTAGTAACTTTTTTATCAATTTCATCATAAGTGAATATTATGAATCATGATTATTTTTTTTCTTAAGTTTTCTGTAGAATACTTCCGTTATTTTCGTGATTGATATTAATTGAATTCAAAAAAAAATCGAATTTATGATTATTTATTTATTTTTATTGAAATAATTAAATAAATAAAAATTATATTGACGTAAAAAAAACCTATATTAAAAGATAATTATTGGAATTTATATGTGATTTTAATATGATTATGATCTAATTATCTGAATTATTAGGATAATTGAATGATTTTGTTTTTATTTTTTTAATTATCAAAAAGAATTAAATAAATAATTTTTTAAGTATCCACAAGGGATAAGTATTATTGTTTTATTTAACTAAAACAAAACTTAATTTGTTTTTTTTCCCATTAATTTACGTTTTTGTTTAATAAATATTTATTATATTAACTTTTATTTAAGTTTAATATACTTTATCTATGCGAGCCAATCTTGACTTATTTTCTGACATGTTTACTTAATTTTATTTAATTCGACCAATTAAATATATATTCTTTTAGTCTAGTTCAAATAATGAATTAGACTATTAATTATTTTAATATTTGTTTCATCTTATTTATTTTAATTGTGTTAGTATAACTTTTATTGTTTTAAAATATTATTATGATTTATTAATGTTTATCAAATTAGATTAAAATATTCATATATTTAAATGATTATCCATTTAGTTACAATATTATATATTTATTTACTATTTGTTTGTGTTAATATTCAAATGTTTATCCTAATAATTGTTAGTATAATTAAGATGTTTATCATAGTTATGACTTATAAATTATCTTTGAAATTTACAATTTCAACCCCCATAACTTCTGTTATTTTGCCAAAAGGTTCAAAAATAACATGAAAATGTTAAATTCAAACATTTATCTTGATTGTGAGTTCCTACTCATAATTTTAAACTATATAATTATTTTTTAGAAGTTACACATCCAAGCTCATATATTTTGATCTTTACCAAAAACTCCAAAAAATGCTATTAAGGTATTAAAATTGTTTCATATGCCAAATTCATAGTCACTTTGGCCTCTTGCCAAAAGATCCCAAAATACCAATATGGTATGATTTTTTTTGACCTCGTGTCAAAATTTACCAAATAACAAATGTTATCTATGTATTTCATTGATGAATTAATCGCAATACATCGAAAGGATTTTGTCAAACGGATGTAAATAGCCCTAAGTTTGTAGGGATTTAAGAAATCCATGTGATTCCCCTACTACCTGGAAA
Source organism: Arctium lappa (assembly GCA_023525745.1). Classification (NCBI taxonomy): domain Eukaryota; kingdom Viridiplantae; phylum Streptophyta; class Magnoliopsida; order Asterales; family Asteraceae; genus Arctium; species Arctium lappa. Next base: position 26,010,582 of record CM042055.1, on the reverse strand, counting down.
TCCAATAGATTGAGTGATTTTTTTTGCAAATTGAAATATTGATGAAGTATTATCAATAAAACTAAAGCATACAAAAATCCAATATTGTTATGATAATGAAATTTCATAACCAAAATCCATTTCCTTATCAAAAAGAAAATCATATATTGTTATTTATATATGTAAATGGTTGAAACAACTCATCCCAAAATCAACGTCATAAACTCAAAAGAATATGAGTATCATAAATGAGTACATAAACCTCCTTTTGAAAAGGTACAAGAAAATACCTAAAGTCCATCAACTCCCCATTGACTCTAAAATCAACCTCTTGAAAAGGTACAAACAAATATCCTCATGTTTTGAGACGACATATAAATCCTAAGTTTCATAGGATACCTTTACTATAAACCCCCAAAGAAATGTGGGATGTTCCGAAAGAGATAATCGGGAGTACTGATGAATATGTACTTCCCGAACTAATCGTACAGTGGAATGAAACCCACTTACTCGATTACAAAAAGATAATTGTTTTCAACAAAGAAATGTTATATCCAAAACACGTCTCAATCTCTGTGGCAAGGAGCTCACAGAAGATGACATGATTCCTAATATAATTTCCACATTTCATATATAAGTAAATATTAATGAACCAATATAAGTTGGAATGTAACATTTAGACAAACTCATCAACCTACTGCAAGTGGTTGAGAGACACAACAAGGTTCTTTCGAATAACACCACATATGTCGGGATAAAGAAAATTCCTGATATCAAAAATTAAAGTGTTAGAAGTGGAAACAACTCCAAATGATTGTGAGTTAAAAACCATTTCACACATATGACATTTCTGTACCATGTGGACGGGACCCTAGAAAGGGTCAGGGTATTGATAAGAGTCAGGAAGGATTTTTCAACACCTGGAGTAGGATACAACTACTACCTAGGTGATAATGGACAATCAATAAGATATGCACTAAAAAGTGCTTCTATAAAAAAGGGAACACGATGAAAATGAAATATAACATATTTGTTTTAATATTTAATATTGATTATGCATATGTTTCTTTGAAATTAATTTTAAAAAATTAATTTCTTTGCTAAAGTAAAATCGAATATGTAACCATTATAGATGTAAAGAAATACATCAAAACAAATACAAAAAAAATTCAATATTCTCCGTTCCGTGTAGGAATGTATCGAGGAGAATTGAATTTTTTTGACCTATCACACCCTTGAAAAAAAGATAGACTAATACTTGTTTTATAATACATCCAACCAAATTACTTAGACGATGGACTGTCACTCTATTGTTGGTACAAAATTAATAGGAACCTTGTAAAGATATTCGTATCAAATGGAAATGGAAATGAACATATATACATAAGTTCTAATGAATATATGAAAGTAAACATATATCATGGAAACTAATGTGTCAAACTAGTAGATTATTGGGTCATCGGAACATATTTTGTCACCAATAAAGAACTTTTGGGGGCAATAACACATATATGTTTTGGCATGACCATGCGGGACACCGTGGTTATGACATAGTGATCCGTGTATTGCAAAATACACATAGACACATTCTCTTTCGAGTGAAAGGCAGAATGAGGAAAATTGCAACTGTTGACTTCTGTAGTATAAGAAACAACATTGCTATATGCCCTCTCGAATACCTAAAACTTTGGTATATAACCTACTCCTTAGCCAAGACATGATTGAGACCATCCTAAAGCTAAGGACATAATACAAAAATATTCCATTGTTACAACGAATACAAGGTGATATTTATGGACATAAACATCCAGAATGCGGGCCATTAAAGTACTTTATGGTTCTGGTTTCGACACGATGAACGCATGTCGTATTATTGTCCACATGAAATACTGCACTACTAGCACTAACTATACGTTTAAGGTCTCACCACCCTGATTATTTCATCAAGTCTACATGACTTTGAATGCTGGAGAATTTATATCATAAGGTTTTGATGTTAATTGCATATGTATTAGGATCAATGTAAAGTTTCCTATACCCCATGTGTATATATAAAATGGTTTCATAGAAGTTGTTATCAAAAGAATATGATGACATCTAGGGTATTAGTAATGCACACCAATTTACCCACATCTACCTGGGGTTATGCAATTATTATATGCAGTTTTTTTTCGTTTTTAGACCCACTACTTGCTCATGCGTACCAGTTGGTAACTGGATATAAGTCTGATACTTTACATTTACGCATGTTTGATTATATGTGCCAATTGCGCCCCCACAACGCATCAAAATGGGTCCTTAAAGACGATTTGGTATATGTTGGATATGAATCCCCAACAATTATCCGCTAATTATAATATTTGACTAGTGATCTCTTTACCGCTAGATTTGCGGGTTGTCACTTTCATGAGACAGTCTTCCCGTCGTTAGGGGGAGATAGGAAAAAGGATTTTCCATGGGAACGATAGGAAGTGTCATTGAATATTCCCATTCTGTCTCATTTCGATCCCCAAAACTTCACAACGTAATGTTGAAGTTAAACGAATCAGACTCGATACCTGATACGTTTAATATCCCAAAAGTGACAAGATCACATATACGAGCTGCAAATATACTTACAAGGTTAAAAAGTCCCCAACAGGGGCACAACGCCATTGGAAAGTGCGTTGCAATCACACATAGTGGAGGTGTGGTTGAGGTCGTAGCTCCCAAACGGAAATGGGGGAAGCTACTTGATTCGATAGATACTCATCTAAAAGAAGAGAAGAGTAAGGCACAACTATTTGTCATCAATACATAAATCTCTCATGAGATTGTCTCTGATTAAACTATGTCTATGAATCATCACTGGAGGACGCTCCGAAGTTAATATTGATTCTAGAGATGAATATTAATCTCATATGAACTATGAGAGCACATATGAGTCGATGGACAGATCATATATAATTATTGATGATATATTTCGTATATATTATTGTTTATGAGGTGATAGAGCACATTGACATCAAACCATGCTCAGTTGGAAAATATCAACAAAGAGCAAACTGGCCTAAATAAGCAATCCAGGAGAATCATATTATTTGACAAATGAACAGGTATTTGGTTTGGTAGTGCTAACCCACCAAGTGTAAAGCCTGTAAGACATAGATAAATCATTTGTCCTAAAGCGTAATGAGAATAATTAAGTCATAATGTATGAGACTCTCCTTTGGCGCAAGGTTTCTCACAACGCCCTAGATTGACCACAAGGAGACTTACTCTCTCATGATGGATGTTATGACATCCGTATAATTTACTAGCCTAGTTGTTTCCGAAGGACTGGAAATGCAACTCATGAATGTGGTTACCACATATCTATACGTGGATCTAGATTTAGAGATATATAAAAGTGCTTGATGATATTACATTACCAAAATCAAGCAACTCTAAACCACGAAATGCGTTTGCAATAAATTGAAACGCCCACTTTATAAATTAAAACAATATAAGTGGATGTGGTATACCCGCCTAATGGAATACTTGATTGGGAAAGGATATATAAGAACGATGAAATGTTCTCTTGCTTATTTATTATTGAAAACAAGTTCCAGATTTTCAAAGTAGTTCTATATGTCAATGTTATGAACATAATAGGCACTCTTGATGAAATGAGAGGAACCACAAGCTACTTGAAATCTGATTTTGAGAGGAAAGATCTTGGGAAAACTTGGTTTTGTCTAGATATTTGAGCTAGGACACCGAGTTTGTGAAATATTAATTCACCGATCGCATATGTCCAGAAAATAATCAGGCAATTTAATATGGACAAAGCGCATCCGGTTAGCACTCCCATGATCGGTCGAAGTGTCGGATATAAGGAAAGATCCATTTCGTCTAAAGGATGATGACGAAAGATGCTGGGAGCTGGAATTCCCTATCTAAGTATAATATGCGCATTATCGTACTTAACATAATACACTTGACCATATATTGTATTTCTCAGTGAACTTGTTAGCTAGATTTAGCTCAGCGCCAACGCAAAATCATTGGAATGATATTAAATTAATCTTTTGGAACCATTGACATGGTTTATACTTTCCCTATAGAAAGAAAAATGGGATTGATAATGGAACTTCAATACCTACTTAGAATGTAAGCAGCAAAAGTACTAGCTAGCTCTTATAGAAAAACACCAAATAATGTCTTGGTATGTGTTTGCTGATATTAGGTATCTGTCTGACCCATACAAATGATGTTCCCAAACTGAATAAAGAATTACCACAAGGAACACGTCGATTGCTTGGAAGTAAACTAAGCGATCCTTTGTAACTACCTCCATGAATTAATCCAAGAATATTACTCTCCATGAGATAATAAAATAATGTATATGATTGAGGACTATCATTACATATATTATAGGAGTTAGTAATTCTGGTTCAACCAGTATCCTACTTGCATATATGGAAATAATGTATCATGTATCGAAGAAATGAACATAAGATATATCAGGGGTAATAACAGAAAGCATATTCTGCTTAAGTTTCTATACAATCAGCAATAAAAGACTCTCCTTTAGATTCAAGTGAATCAAGTAAGGTGTCAAAAGAATGTGACATATTTTACCAAGTCATTACCTAAAACCATATATTGGGAAACGTGTAGAAAGTAAATGGAAATGTTTTCCAAATTTCCTTGGTTAATGCACGAATCAGGGGGAGTAGTAGAGAAAAGGGGGAGTCTACTATATTTGTGATATTGGTATGTTGTGCTCTTTCCTTCAACCAAAGTTTTATTTTTCTCATTGGGTTTTGTACCTTGGTGTAAGGTTTTAGTGAGACAACTGTTTATATACCATCATGTTTTCTTAACTCTCATGATTAAAGTATGAATCTAAGAGAAAACTAGACTAAAGGATAAGTCTATGTATTGCAAAGAAGCTGGTGCGTTGTACTCTTTCCTTCGTCATATTTTTATTTTTTCCCACTGGGTTTTATTTTGGCGTAAGGTTTTAACGAGGCAACAACTGTGCACCACCACTCCTTTAACTCGGCACAAGGGGGAGTGTTGTAGGATAAGTGTGCCATCGTCTAAAGGATATGACGATAGAGATAGAGATAAATATATCAGAGTTAGATTAGAACTGAAATATCTCCTAACTATCTACTTGTAACTCATACCTATTTAAAGGGCTTATGATTAATGAGAAATATAGACTTCTTCTCTCTGTCTTATTGTTATTCTCTCCATATTGTTGTTCAATTTGTTTTTCCCTTTAACAAAATGAAATCTTATATGAATTTAAATAGCTATTTTTAATGTAATTTTATTTTCACCGTCAACATCCATTTTTATTTCTTTTATTATTTTAATAAAAAAATAAATAATGATAAATTCGATCCGGTTAGAGAAAAAAAATTCAATTCATTTGATATCAACAATAAAAATATGATGAAAGTACTATATAGATTAAATCATAAACTTATATTCTTCTAACATGATATCATAATATTCAATTATAAAAAAGTTGATAGAAAACTTACTAGATTTTTTATAGACGTAGCAACGAGCAAGTGATAACGGAATAGCGACACAATCTTGCGACAAACCATTCAACAGCGGCGAATAGCGGACAAAACGACTGTATAGTGATGGTGAAGATTTTGAGATTTACGTGTTGATAACGTGTTAAAGGGAAAAACGAATAGAACAACAATAGAATAGAGAGAGGGAATTTGTTTTTCTCATTAATCAAAAGTCCTTTAAATAGGGATGAGTTACAAGTAGATAGCTATAATAGATATCAGTTCTAATTTATCTCTAATATGTTTATCAGTATCTATATCTCTATCTCTATCGTCACATACTTTAGACGATGACATACTTATTATATAACATGTATAAAAAATTATATTATTTTTTATATAAAAAGGATAGAGTAAATTACGTTTTAGTCCCTGTGGTTTGTTGAACTTTTCTATTTTCATCCTTATGGTTTTAAAATTACAATTTTCATCCTTATGGTTTTTTATTCATTAACTTTTTCGTCCTTATGATATAAATATTATTGTTTTTTTTTCATCCCTATGGTTTATAATTTATTTCTATTTTAGTATTTCATATTTAAAAGGCCTCAGGGACGAAAATAAAAATGAAATGCAAATCATAGAGACGAAAACCGAAATTTTAAAACCATAGGGACGAAATCCACAATTTTCAACAAACCACAGAGACAACAACGTAATTTACTCAAAAGTACATTTTGTGAAACAAAACAAGTATTTGTTTCCAAGAAATTTAAACGAAAACATAATGCATTTATAGCAAACCAACAAAAAAAGAAGATAAAAACGTGAATATTCGAGAGAATTACAGTTTTGGTCCCTGAGGTTTGGTCATTTCTTTGAAAGTGGGACCTATACTTCAATATCTCAAATAGTAGTCCCTGAGGTTTGGATTTTGCTTTGAAAATGGGACCTCCTCACTAACTTCGTTACGAATGGCCATTAGAGTTAGGGGTATTTTCGTCCAACCATGTTTTGTCCCCATTTTTACATTTTTCTTTATTATTTTTTTCTTGTTTTTACAAAACCATCAAATTTTAAGGGTTGTAATTAACTCCCAAACCCATATGGACTTCACTGAATCACACGACCATCTCTCAAACCCATATCGACTTTAATGAAGTTTACTCACAGGGACCAAATCGTCTGGGACCAGAGCTTAATCGGTAGATTTGAAGAAGATTTTGGAGATCAAAGGTTGAAGAAATTTGAAGAAATCTTGCATTTTGAAGAAAACGAAGAACATCAACGGGATTCCAATTTTTTTTCATTGATTTGTTAATATTGTGTTAGATTTTGATTTCTAACTAATTCTTAATCATTCTCTGTCTGTTTTCCATCGATTTCATCTCAAGATTTCATCTCAAGATTTCATCAAGATTGGAAGAATTTGAGATTTTTGAAATTTTTTGGTTCTTGAAAAAACTTCTGTGTTGAATTTTTTTTGAAGATTTTGCAAAATCTTGATGTTTTGATGCATTTTTGTGATTTGTTCTTCATCAAAAGTGTTTATAATCATATTTTAACTACTGATTTCAAGTTTCAAGTTCAAATTTTGAGTTTTGAAAATTTTGATTTTCAAAGTGTTCTTCATTGTTCTTGACAAATTTTGTTAAATCTGAGATTTTGATCCAAATTGGTTGTTAAGTCTTTCATAAAATGTGTTTTTACACATGTTTTAATCTTTAATTCAAATAATTAGCACAAATATTTAAGCTTGTATGGAGGTGATCAAACAGGTTGCTCGTTGAAGAAGAAGAAGAAAAAGAAAGAAGAAGTCAAAGTTGCAGGATTGGTCAATGATGGTGTGTTGGTCAACAAAAGTGAACTAATAAATATATTGCATGACTTCTTTGAAATTGAAATTGAAATTGAAGTTGCAAGCCATTGCCATTGCCATTGACAATGTAGCAGAAAGGAAAGGAAGGAAACATACTGGTTTGGTGTAGTACCCGTGAATATGTATGTATATATAAAAGAGACTGAAGAAAATGAAGCTGATAATGGTGATTACTTACAAATATAAAAATAACCCACCTTATATTAATCCTAACAAGATCAAGAAAAGGAAGCTGATGATGGAATTGGAACAGGGATCAAGTTCCACCCCCGTATAACTCCGGTGAGCATCGTCAGCCGGAAAAAACACAGGGACCAAATCAGAGGGCCAAACCACGGGGACAAAACCACAAGGACCAAATCACAGGGGAAATGAAATGTGTTCTAACTTTTGGTTAAGAAACGCAGGTCCCCCTTTCACCCTCCCCCTTCGTCTTCAGTGTTTTTGGTACTACTTCCGATTAATCTGTTTGTTTTTATTTTCTGATTCAGAGGTAATCGGAGCTCGTAACCGGAAAGTAATCGAGGCTGTGATGATATTCTTCTGCATTTAACTTTTTCGAGAACATTTGGATTTTGTATTTTGTAATAATAAACAACTCCACTCAGAGAACATGAGGCAATTTCAGAGGGGATGATAATGGTGGTTGCCTCTGTTCATAGCAAAGTCTGATTTTGACTTTATTTGGTCAAACATCCTTCTTTGTGGCTGACGATGAAGATTATTTACCCAACATATCCCTAGATTATTATGGTTCTTACAACACAAAAAAAAAGTGCAAAAAGGGGATAAAACATGGTTGAACAAAAATACCCTGGCTCTAACTGAGTTTTTTAACGAAGTTAGTGAGGAGGTCCCATTTTCAGAGCAAATCAAACCTCAGGGACCACTATTTGAGATAGTAAAATATATGTCCTACTTTCAAAGAAATGACCAAACCTCAGGGATCAAAACTGTAATTCTCTCTAAAAATTATGAATGCATAAATTACAATTTATACAAATAAAACATCTACAGATTTGAGGAATTTAAAACTAATTGATAGATTTTAAAATGGTAGAAGATAATGTAAGAGATTAAATTACCATGGTGTTCTTCATGGAATAAAACTGGAAAGTTAATTATATCTCTTAGATGAAAATGACTGAATGAATAAGATTAGTCCTCACATTTTTCAATCCTTTTACGTTTCTGATTATATTACCATCGTGTGTATATAGGGGTTAAATCATGTGAGGACCAAAACAATGTTTAGAATCTTGAGGACTAATCTAATCCATAGATTAGATTAAATGAAAGGACATTAAAAAAAGAAGCCTATTTGTAATAAAATAATGAAATAAGGATATTTTTGTCAAATTCGAAGTAGATTGAAAGGGTATTTTGGGTTAGACTCAAATTCTCAAATTGAAAGATGCAACCCTAACCCCTAAATCGCTTTTCTAACTTGACTCGAAACAGGGGTTGTGAAGTACGACCACATCCAACCTCAAATCTCAACCTCAAACCTAACAGTTCGATTTCTGATTTGATTCAAGCCAGGTTCTGATTATATTTTGTATTTTTGTTGAATATTCTTTTGTTTGATTCATGAATCTGAACTTTGTTCTTCTCAGTAACATAGCTAGACCTCTCATTTTTCTACTTTCCCTCCTCTTCGTAAGTTCTAGAGAGCACAACCTAAAACACCTTTAACTCTTTAAGTCACCGTCATTACTACGTTCTAGCGAGAGAATGAATCAAGTGTAGAAGAACACTCTCTATGTTGGTAAGAAACCCATCCCCAAATTTCAATTTCACCAACAAGTAGATGTGTAGATGTATATGGATTCTGTGTTTTCTGTACAAAGTGATATGTTTGATTGAATTCGTTAATGGTTAATTTAGGTAGATTGGTAGAGGAGGTCAATGAAACCATATTGCATTCAACGTTTATATTGTTCAGTGACATTAAAGATATGACGACCCTGTTAGACGCAGAAATACTGATCGTTTAGGTTTGTGACTTTCTTAGAGAGAGAGAGAGAGGATCATATAAATTGTACTTCTACTAAGAAACCAAGAATTATTCATTTTATGAAAACACATTCAAATATGTGATTCACCTTATGGAACACATATACATAATGCATCCGAACTTGAAAAATATGTAATTTACTTATAATATTCTCATGAAATAATTTCATATTGTGAAACAATCTCATTATTTACTTGTAATAAATAATAAATTTTATACATGAGATGTGAAAGGAATGTTTAAATTTGTAATTGAGTTTGTTTCATAAGTTGAAAAAGTGATATTTAGAATTCATATAGTGAACATGTTTAATAAATATCAACAATGATTCATCTTATGAATTTATCCATGAGGAGAAACATTGAATCTGTTTATGAAGCAAATTCATAATATTCACCATATGAATTGACTTCCATTTGAAAAATAATTGAATTCTAGAATTTGTAATATGAATATTTTTCATAAGGATAATCATATATCTGAATCTTGTGAAATGATTCAATTGGTGAGTATGTATTTCATTTGGTGAATCTCTGTTACCGAAACGACGTTTAAGCCACTTTGTAATTAAAAACATCTTTAAATTAAAACCATAGAATCAAACCAAATTAAGGCTTAGATCAGTCATCACGGTTCTCAATCTTTTTGTGGTTCTAGTTTGATTACCATCATATATATATATATATATATATATATATATATAGAATTAGGTTCATTTGAGAAATGATAAAAATATAAGAAATAAAGAAATGATCCTAGCCCTTTACCTGGTCAACATTTGCAACTTTAATCGTGAAACACCAGATAATTCCTTGTGTGGTCTGTAGAAGATATAGGGGTAGTTTCGTAAAAATATGTGGGAAGAGTTCATATATGAACATGTATGATTCACATATGAATTATATGTTCATATATTAACCAGTGTAATTCACATATTGAACTCTTTTAATTGATTCATATATGAACATTTTGTGATTCATATATATGAAGTACACGTTCATATATGAATCAGTTAATTAGTTCATATATGAATCACAAAGGTTCATATATGAATTTGTTAATAGTTCAACTTATTCACATATGTACCTACAGTTAATTAGTTCATATGTGAATCAGTCATTTGGTCCATATATGAATCACAAAGGTTCATATATGAACCAGTTAAAAGAGTTCATACATGAATTACACTGGTTCACATATGAATATATAGTTCATATGTGAACCGTAAAGGTTCATATATGAACTCGTCTCATGTATTTGTAAAAATTACGAAACTGTCTTTCTATTTTTGGAATAGCCGCAACTTTTGACCAGTCAAAGACGTAATTGTTGACCAGTCAATGACGCAATATTTGACCGGTCAAAGCCGATCTTGACCGAATGAACGGCTAGGATTACTTCTCTATTTCTCATATATTTAACATTTCTCAAACGAGCCTCTTTTATATATATATATATATATATATATATATATATATATATATATATATATATATTTATAGGGGAGCGATGAATTGGAAACCAATATTACATTGGAAACATTGGAAACCGAAATCAACCAATCAGTGAATTTTTTTTAATTGAAAAGGTTATTTTTGTCTTTTACATTATTTCATAATATATATGGTAACTGTTATTATTATTATATTAATAATTATTTAATTTTAATTTAGCTTATATATGGTAATAATGATCATTGATTAATTTAAAAATGAGATATTTAATTTCGGTAAATTATTTAATTTTAATTTAGCTTATATATGGTAATAATGAAACAATAATGCTAACACGAAGAAACCTGATGAATCTATTTTCATTATGAAACAATAATGTTAACACGATAAAACAATAATGCTAACAGGTAATGAAACAAAAATGGGAAGTTAACAAAAATGACACAAATTCATCATGTTTCATTATGAAACAATAATGCTAACACGATAAACCTGATGAATCTATTTTCATATATGGATATGCAACTGAACAGGTAATGAAACAAAAATGGGAAGTTAACAAAAATGGCACAAATTCATCCTGATTCATCACAAAAATGTAATCCAATGAAATCTGTAATCCAATGAAATCTGTAATCCACAAATTCATTCTGTTTCATCACAATATTAGATTGCGTGGAAAATTTTATAATAAAATGAAATTAAAAAAATATTTTCTTACATTTTAAAAGAAAAATAAAAATTTTCTTATCGATGTGGAAATTCATGGGCGTGGGAAATTTTATTTTTGTTTTGTGTGGTAAATTTTTTTTACTTGAAACCAAAATATAATCTAATTTTATATTTTCTTATTTTGCGTGGGAAATTTTATTTTGGTTTCAAGTAATCTAAATAAAATAAACATTTCTTGCCATATTTGAGACACAAAATCAAAAGACATATTTACCCTTTTCATCTATTATTTTTATTTATTATTAATAAATTAATTAATTTACTACCATATATAATTCAAATGAATCTTAACCATTGATTATAAAGATCAATGGCTGAAATTTGGTTTTCAATTGATACCACCCCTATATATATATATATATAGGGAGAGGTTCAAATGAGAAATGCTAAGTGTGTGAGAAATAGAGAAATGATCCTAGCCCTTCATCTGGTCAACATTTACGGCTTTGACTGTGAAACACCGGATAATTCCCTACGTGGTCTGTAGAAGAGATAGGGGTAGTTTTATAAAATACGAGGGACGAGTTCATATATGAACATGCATGATTCACATATGAATTATACGTTTATATGTGAACCAGTTAATTAGTTCAACTGATTCACATATGAACCTACAACTAATTAGTTAATATGTGAATCAGTTAATTAGTTTATATATGAATCACAAAGGTTCATACATGAATCAGGTCAAGAAGTTCATATGTGAATTACACTAGTTCACATATGAACATATAGTTCATATGTGAATCATACAGATTCATATATGAACTCGTCCCGCGTATTTGTAAAAATTACGAAACTGTTTTTCTATTTTTGGAACAACCGCAACTTTTGACCAGTCAAAACCGCAATTCTTGACCAGTCAAAGACGCTATATTTGACCAGTCAAATCCGATCTTGACCGTATGAATGACTAAGATTATTTCTCTATTTCTCAATCACTTAGCATTTCTCATTTGAATCTATGGATATATATATATATATATATATATATATATATGTATGTATATATATACACCTTAGACCGTGTGAGAATAACGATTTTGCTGAGAATGGTGAGTACACTTATGGACCTTTAGATGAATTGACTTTTGGATTTAACTTTGTTTACATTCAATCACATTCATCTATTTTTATCTTTATTTTTATGAATTTTTACACATATTTAGTAACACCCTAAAAATAGGGGTAAATTTAAACTTGAATAAATACTAAGGACATTCTATAATAAATAAATCGTCCATAACGGGGAAATAGTAAAGCGTTTACAAAACAAGAATATGAGAGATAAATTTAGACAACCTACTAATCTAAACTAGACTAACTTAGATTAAGGACGGGTGCCCCTATCTCTCAACAAAAGAATCCTGATCAATCCAAATAACGCCATTGCTATACTTCACAAAATGCCAATTCCAGCCACTTGACTCTCCACTCGAGCCCGAGGAGTCCTACGGCTAGAATGACCTGATATACATATCATTTTAAGAAAAAAAGTGTTGGTAAATCCTAGTGAGAACAACCAATTAGAAAATAGAAGCTAATCTTTTTTGTTGAATTTATGCACCAATGTCGGCATAATAATAGAAAGAGTCGTGCCGAAAAAAGTGGAATTCCCTACTATTATATAGTCATAGTAATACTCCGATGGAAAGTCTTTGGTAAGGAATACAAATAATCTCTGGTTTTTTTTTTCAGATTTGACGAGCATCTGAACCTATAATTTCTGGTCATGAAGTGGAAAAGAAAGAAGTAGCATTATATTACAAAATAAGTAACAATTGATAATATAACCAAGTTATAAATGAAGATAATAAATCATAAATTGTGTAAGTTTCAACCTCATTTACCAAATAGAGACAAATAGATCCAAAACACAAATTTCAATGATGGGGGAGACCCGATTCCATTGATCGTGGCAGAACACAAAAATAGGCCACAAGTCTATGTTTAGAGATTCGTTTATAGGACATTGGTCATTGAGTTCAACCACCCAAGGTCTATAGATCAAATCCTTCAATGTACTAGGGTATGCTCTGTCAGGATCTAATTCTCAACAAGAATAATGAACTCAGAAACAATATTAAAGAAGTTGCGGAATAACACTTTAATATTCAACAATCAATGTAACAGTGAATCAGAAATCACAACTTGTAAACTTTATTGAATGATTAAAGTTACAAGATTTCAAACAAAACCTCAATATTGATGAACAGGCTCACCAATACGAATTCTACTTCTCTAGAACTAGGGTTCTAAACCTTGAGGTTAATTCTCTCTATGAAAACAAAAATTCAGAATTATTATATTCTGTCAAACTATTCTATCTTATATATACAAAGATTGAATACAAGATAACTATAAAATATAAAAGATCTTTAGAATTCTTCCATAATTATCTTCAAAACCTTCCATGATTATCTTCAGTCTTGACCTGCACGTATCTTGATTATCTCATAAGTAGTATTAAGTTGTAGCAACATTAATCACTCTCAGTAGTACTAATCTTCACCAGCAGCACTAACTTTGCTTAGCAGTAGTAACTTCTTTAAGCAGTATTAATCTGGCTCAGCAGTAGTAACTTGTCTCAGAAGTAGTAACCATGTTGTGCTAGCAACATTAACCATACTTGAAAAATTCTTCAGTTCCCAACAATTTCCCCCTAATTTGACTTTTAGGAAGAGAAGTCAAGTTCTTCAGATGTGATCTTCAAGATGCTTTCAACACTTCAGCCTAGTTGCCCAAATTTGGATCCAGGCCCAGACTTTGATTGATTATCCTTCTTACCACAATTCTGGCCATTTTTGATTCCTTTGCACACATTAGCTTAGCTTTCAACATTCCATTCAGCTTCTCCTTGCTATGATCATATACTTTGTCCACCAGGTAGTATTCATGATAACATTTATCTATTGTGATCATGTATACACCACAGTTTTCAAATAGTATCCAGTGATCAATCGTTTTGAACCCATACTCATGATGCAGATCCTTGATCCTGTACACCACCTTTTCTGGTTCAAACATCATACATAGGTATTCCATTGCAACCTTGAGTAGATTTTCTTCAGTTCCTTTCAAAACAGGCTCATAGAGCTTTATTCCCACTTTATGCATTTCTTCTAGGTCAGCCCTTGAACAACTTCTTATTACTTTCCCCCAAGTTGAATATACTTCAAACACATCACCAACTCTTTTGAGTCTGAAGTAATCTTTTCTGTTGTCCCTTAGGATACCCCAGAAGATGATTTCTGGTGCCTTCACAGAAATGGAAACAACCTGTACTGGTTCTATTACAGTCATGAACAAATCAACCTGCTCATTTGATTGCAGTTTGGATGGTTCTGGATTCTGCTCTGGTTCTGCTGAAGGTGGAACAGAAGATTCTGCCTCTTTTTATGCTTCTTCAATCCTTGGCTTCTTGGATTGTTTCTTGGAAGCTATGGTCTTTACTCTCTTTGCAGATTTGGCTTCCACAACAACATTTTCTTCTTTAGTGTCTTCAACCTTTTCTTTTGTAGGGGTGACTTCCTAAGGGAAGGGTTGTTGAATGTTGAGATCATGCCTCTCTTTCATCCTTCTTTTAGCTTCTTCCCTTTGAGAGGAGTCCCCTTGAAGCTTAGCCATTTCCTTCTTATATAGCTCCTCAACCTTGCTGTATGCCATGTTAGTGAACATCTCTCCTTTGACATCAATTGAGCCTTTCAGAAAGTTGATCATATTTCTCCTTTCTTGATTGGCCAAAAAGGTCTTGGAAGGTTGTCTTTTCTGCTTCTTGACTGACATTCTTTGTTTGGATGCTTTCACTGATATTTTCTTGGCCTCAGTTGCAGTTTTCATGCTTTTTTGATACTCTTCATTTAGCTTTTTAGCCATCTCCAGTGCAAGCTCTCTGTCTTTTTCAGATTGGAGTTGTTCTTCCTTTTCCATCTCAGCTTGAAGCTGTTTTGCCACTTCTTCATCTAACTCCAACTGATTCTTCTTCTTTGAAAGTTGTTTAGGTTCAATCATCTTAGCCTTTCCCTTTGCATCCTTCAAACCTGTCTCACTGATTTCTTTTCTTTTCTTTTCAATACCTCATTCCTTAATGACCACTCCCTTGGCCTTTTGAGTAGCCTTAGGAGTGTCATTCTTAGCTTTTACCAAAGTTTCTGCAATTTCTAACTCCTCAATAGATAGCCCTGTTACTGCTGCTTCAATTATCTCAGCAGCATTAACAGTTTCTGCCGCTTGAGCAAATTTTGTTTCTGTTTCTACTGCTTTTGATTCTGTTTCTACTGCTGCTTGAACAAATTCTGTTTCTGTTGCTTTCTCCCCCTCAAAATCAAATCCCATCTCAGATGTACTTTCCTTCTCTGCTTCAGCCTCTTGATTCTCCCCCTTGTTGAAAGCATCATTAGCACGTTTCCTCTTCTTCAACACAAATTGCCTTCTCCTCTTCTTGTGCACCAGATTGAGTACCATCTTCTTCAACTTTACTATCTGGGTTTGTTGAGATATAATAACCTTTTTCATCTCTTTGATTTCCAGATCTTGGTTATGCACTTCAAGGCTAATGGTACCAAGTGTGTCCATCAATTCCTGATAGTCATATCTGTCCTCACCTCCTTTGGGTGTGTTTACCACCTTTGGAGGATCATTGGATCTTTTAATAGTAGAGGTCTTCTGCCTAGCAGAAGCACCTGCTACCTCCTTGGGTTCTTGGCACCTGGGACCTTTGGATGATTGCTCACCCAAAGTTGCCATGGGGAAGGTCTTATTGATGTTACCACTGGCCTCCTCTATGCTAGCAGGAGTAGTGGCAGCCTTTGCACCCATATGCTCATGCATCTCCTCAGTGAGCACCTCCTTGGGGTTAGGAGACACCCCTGTGGTTTCCCTATAGATATTCTCTAATGGAGAATTCTCCATTAGAGGGCTTGAAGGTTTTGAGGGTGAAGGTACAAGAAGGGAATGAGCCTTCTTTACCTTTTTCCTGATGTAAGTATTGGTGATTGGTGAAGTTGGTTTTTGAAGAAGGGACTGAGGGATTGATATACTGATTGAAGGTTGGGATTGGCTCTCAGTGGGATGGTCTAGTGAGGTCCTTGACCCTGATGCCATACCTTCTTGATTGTGGGACACCACCATCATTGTAGAGAACAATGGGGTGTCAACTCCTTCCGAGTCCTTGGCAGATCTCTTCATATTTGAAAAGACCTTGCCTTTGGGGATTTTAGGTACATATACCTCATCAAACTGAGGTATATCCGTCAATTCAGAAGTAATAACTACCTGGACAAATCTTGGATACATAAAGAAACTCTTTTTATTGTCCAAGTTTGACACCAGGTCATTGAAAATCATTTTTGAGAAATTATACTTTTTGGCAGTGGCCAAGCAGACCAAAGCATACGCAATGGTACTACTGAACTCACTCCATCCAGTAGTTTTTCTAGAAATACAATGCATAAGGGTATGGACAAAGAAACGCCATTGTGGAGAGAATTTGGCTTTTGAGAACTTGAAAACACCCAATGTGCCTCCATACCCCATTCTAGTGAGAGTGGAAAACAAATCATCATTAGAAATAGATGTGATACCTGAGGCATCGTCTAGACGTAGACTGATCCGAATGACCTCTTCAGAAACTGTTAAGGGTTTGTCACACACCCTTGACATGATAACTTGCACACCATTTTTAGTAACAGTGGTGGCATTGGCCCAAAATTGCTTCTGGTGCTCGATGTAGATGGATGGTGACACTGTAAGAGCATACGCGATATGGCTGGATTTGAGAAAATCCACTATCTGATGAAATCCATCAGCCTGCTTAGGCTTTTGAAGCATTGCGATTTCGTTGTGCTCATCAATAAACACCATGGATGCCATCGAGCTTAAGTATTCTTGCCTGAAACTTACTAAGTGCTTGAGAGAAAAGAGGTTAGAGAGAAGATGAACAATATTCAAAGAGTCGTTATGAGCGTTTAGGCGGGCAAAGAGGGTATTTATATTATACGGGAAAGAAGCAGTATTAACTGATAGCAATATTAACCAACTAGCAGTATTAACTGAGAGAAGTATTAACCAACTAGCAGTATCAACTAACTAGCAGTATTAACTGAGAGCAGTATTAACCAACTAGCAGTATTAACTAACTAGCAGTATTAACTGAGAGCAGTATTAACCACTAGCTAGTAGTATTAACTGAGACCTGAAGTAGTAACTTTGCACTGGCAACATTAAAACTGCACTGGCAACATTAACTATACTTACACTCTTGAAGCTTGTGTTGGTCTGAACAAGGCAATACACTTCCTGAGACAGATGATTAGTAGCACCAAAGAATAAACAAATAACAAGTATGTAAACACTTTTTAAAACATGAGCTCATTCAGAGTTGATCATGCCCACACTAGTGACTAAGAAAGTGAATCTACTCACATCAAAAGCTTTAGTGAATAGACCAACAAACTGGTTGTCAGTATGAACTTTAGCAACTTGAATAAGCTTCTATTTATTACAGTCTCTATTAAAGTGATACCTGATTTCAATGTGCTTTGTTTTGGAGTGCTTGACTGGATTGTTAACAATGCTTATAGCACTGCTATTGTCAATGAAGATTGGAGTGTGAAGAAAGGTTACCCCATAGTCCAGCATTTGATTCTAAATCCATAGAACCTGAGAGCAGCAACTTGCAGCAGCAATGTACTCAGTTTCTGTTGTAGATAAGGACACTGTGGTTTGCTTCTTACACTGCCAAGATACTAGTCTTGCACCCAAAAGCTGACATCCACATGAAGTAGACTTTCTATCCATATTAGCACCACCCAAGTCACTGTCTGAATATGCAATCAAGTCAAAAGTAGATTCATATGGATACCAAAGACCTAATCTAGGTTGCCCTCTTAAGTATCTAAAAATCCTCTTAACAACTTAAATATGTGATTGCTTTGGTTTGACTTGGAATCTGGCACACACACACACACTGGAAACATGATGTCTGGTCTTGAGGCTGTGAGATACATGAGATATCCGATCATTGATCTATATAGATGGACATCAACATCCTCCCCCTCAAGATCAACAGTGATCTGTTTGTGAGTTTCCATTGGTGTGCTTGCTGGCTTTGAGTCTGTTAAACCATACTTATCTAGGATGTCTTTCACATACTTTGATTGACTTATAAAAATTCCATCTTTCTGCTGTTTCACTTGAAGCCCAAGGAAGAAGGTGAGTTCACCCATTGAACTCATTTTGAAGCTCTTGTGCATCAACTTTTCAAAGTCTATACACATCTGATCTTGTGTGGATCCAAAAATGATGTCATCCACATAGATCTGAACAAGTAGGATGTCCTTCTTACTTCTTTTAATGAAGAGGGTCTTGTCAATTATTCCCCTTTCAAACCCATTTTCTAAGAGATAGGTAGACAATGTATCATACCATGCTCTTGGGGCTTGATGTAGACCATAAAGTGCTTTCTTCAGTTTGTATACTCTGTCAGGATATGATGGATTTTCAAATCTAGGGGGCTGACAGACATATACTTCTTCATCAAATGTACCATATAGAAAGGAACTCTTCACATCCATTTGAAATACCTTGAACTTCATGTATGAGGCATAGGCTAGAAATAGCCTACTTGCCTCTACCCTTGCAACTGGAGCAAAGACTTCTTCATAATCTATGCCTTCTTCCTGAGTGTACCCTTGTGCCACTAGCCTTGCTTTGTTTCTGATTACAATTCCTCTCTCATCCTTTTTATTTCTGAAAATCCACTTGGTGCCAATAACTCTATGATCTTTTGGAAGGTCCACCAAGTCCCAAACTTCTTGCAATTTGAACTGTAGTAACTCTTCTTGCATGGATTCTATCCAACTGGAATCTTTCATTGCATCATAAACCTTCTTAGGCTCAATCTGAGATAGAAAGCAAGAGAGTACTGTATGTTGCTGATCCTGCAACTCTTGAAGTCTGCTTTGATTTCTGGTTATCATAGGAGAAGATATGTCTCCTATTACCAGTTCTGGAGGATGGTTCTTTTGTGTTCTAGTCTGATGACTAGGTTCTTCATTGATTCCCACTTCTAGATTGGAATCATTTAAGTCAGCTGAGGGAATCTCATCAGCTACTTCTGGCTCTTCATGCTCTGGATTCTCCTCATCTCTTCTTTCTTCTTCACTCTGAATTGGTTCAGTAACAGTATCCCTTTCATAGATTTGAACAGGTTCCATTATAGGTATGGGAAAGATCACAAACTGAGGAGTAATGACTTGTACTTGTTCATCCCCTGATCCTCCACTTCCTGAACCTGCATGATCATCACTACTGAAACCCAAAGAGTTAGTAAGTGAATCAATGTCAAACAACCACTAGGACCTGAACCAATAGGATTTGGTGAGTTCTCATTGCATTTAACATTGTCACTTTCCTCAATTATTCTAGAAGAAGAATTAAATACTCTGTAAGCCTTACTCTTAGATGAGTAACCAACAAGAAAACCATCATCTGCCTTGCTATCAAACTTTCCTAAGTGAGTTTTGGTATTGAGAATGGTACAAGGACACCCAAAAGGTTTGAAAAATCCAATAAATGGTTTTCTTTTATTTAAAAGCTCATATGGTGTCTTGTTCTTAGGCTTGACTACTAGAACTCTATTTTGGACATAGCAAGCAGTATTAACTGCTTCAGCCCAGAAAGTAATTGGAAGTTTTGAATCTGCTAACAGAGATCTAGCAGCCTCAATCAGTGTCCTATTCTTTCTCTCAGCAACACCATTTTGTTGTGGAGTCCTAGGAGCACTGTATTGCCTCTCAATTCCTTTTTCCTCACAAAAGGTGTTTAGGTCATGATTTTTAAATTCAGTA
Source organism: Arctium lappa (assembly GCA_023525745.1). Lineage (NCBI taxonomy): Eukaryota > Viridiplantae > Streptophyta > Magnoliopsida > Asterales > Asteraceae > Arctium > Arctium lappa. The sequence goes on along the minus strand of CM042055.1, from coordinate 25,990,171 downwards.
CCATTGTCTGACCTAATGACTTTCACCTTTTGATTTGTTTGGTTTTCAATTCTTAGGATAAAGGATTTGATCAGTCCACTTGTCTCATCCTTAGTCCTTTGAAAGTATATCCAAGTAAATCTAGAGTAATCATCAACAATAACTAAGCAGTATGATTTCTTACCTATACTCATAACATTTGTAGGACCAAACAGATCCATGTGCAACAACTGAAGAGAAGAAGAAATTGTGTTCAACTCTTTGGACTTATGAGAAGTTTTGTGTTGTTTGCCTTTGAGACAGGCAACACAATGATCATCACATGAAAAGACTTTTGAAGGCAAACCTCTTACAAGGTTGTTTTTAACAAGTTTATTCATTGTTTTAAAGTTCATGTGACACATCCTTCTGTGCCAAAGTGATTATTCATCCAAAGCTGCTTTTGAAACTAGACAGTTTAGGGATGAATCAGTTGAAACATTTTCCATATCCAAACAATAGACATTATCCTTTCTGGGAGTTCTTAGTAGTATCATCTTTTCATCAACTACCTTGAATCTAGGAGCAAGGATAATGCATTCTGAGTCAGTGAATAATATACTATGCTTTTTGTCACAAACCTGTGATACACTTAACAGGTTGTACCTTAACTGCTGAACATAGAAAACATCTTCAAAGGTCATTTTACCTTTTGTTACATCTCCCTTACCGCTGATCTTACCTCCATCTGGAGTATTACCAAAGGCAACATGCCCTCCATCAATTTTCTTGAAATTCTTGAGGCAAGCCATGTTCCCTGTCATGTGCCTAGAGCAACCACTATCAACATGCCAGATGCTCTTCCCTTTGAGCTGTTGGTTGCCCTGCACATAAGATAAAACAATTAGTGTTGACTGGGAACCTAAGCCAAAGTGGTCTTGGGTCTCCCTTTCTCATCAAAGTATTTACATTCCTTTTTGATGAGATTTTTAAAATCAGAGCACTCTTTACTTGAGTACTTTGTCAAGATGATTGGTCTAGCAGCACAAACACTAGAAGCAGTACTAACTTTAGGAGTACTAACAGAGTTAGCAGCATTAACATTTGAAGAGGTACTAACAATGTTAGTTTTAGAAGTACTAATACTCTTAGCTGCACTAACATTGGTAGCAGTAGTATTGCTTCTAGCAGCACTATCATTGTCAGCAGCACTATTTGTAGTAGCAGTACTAACAGTTTTAGTGCTTTTGGGAATCCACATCTTGACACTTTCTTTCACAGTCTTTTTCTTCATCTGGCTTTTAGATTTAACATGTTTCTTAGCCACATGGTTCCTTTCATCCTTCCTATAACCAAAGGGTTTTTGCACAGATCTTTGAAAATTCATCCTTTGGTTAATAGGATTAAAGTAACAGTGCTTGGCAAGATGGTTTAATTTGCCACATATGAAACAAGGTTTTGGTCTGATGATTCTGCTCAGATCAACTCCTTGTTTCTGAGCCCACTGATTATTCCAATTTCTTTGATTTCCCCTCTTTTTATCATGTTTTAGGGGCTCATCCTTATTACATGCACACTGTTTGCAAGGAACATGATTCACAATTGTGGTCTGCTTATAATGGACCTTTCTAGACTTTTCCTCAGTCTTCTCTATGTCATTGGATTTGATCCAAGCCCTTCCACAATCCTCATTGGTGATAATGTTATTCTCTAAGGGAATCTCACCACCTACATTGTTCTCCTTACTCTTACCAGCTTCTTTCTCAGTTTTGTCCTCAACAACTACTTCATATAAGGGATCTATCTCAGTGGCTCCCTCAGGCAAGTCCTTCCTATCCTTGGTCTCTAGCAAGTCTGATATAGGAGGGATGTAGTTGTTGTTGTATGGTGGTGGTGTGGTATTGTACCCAATTCCTCTTCTCAGTTTGTCATGAAACTGAGTTTGTAGTAAAGAGTCCATTGCTTTAGAAGCATTGGAAAACTTTTCCATATCTAGCTTAACTTTGGCTAGCTCTCCTCTCAACTTTTCATTCTCCTCTTTAGACTTTGTCAGTTGGATTTCTAGATCATTTTTCTCCCACTTCCAGTAATTTGTATCATATGTGTGTTGCAGTTCATTGGCTTGGAAACTTTTAATTTGTTCCTCAAACCTCTCAACAATTTTCACATAGTCTTTTATATCATTTTCTAATCTCTTAAGGTCATCACTCATATTCTGGTTGTGATCCCTATACCTTTTAACAGTATCTATGCAAGTTTGAGAACAGAGATTAGAAAGTACCTCAGTTGGGAGATCAGATACCTCTGCCATGAGAGCTTGATTTTGAATAGCCTCTTCTGCTTGATCACTCCAGTTAAACCTCATTCCTTGTTGAGAAACAAGAGCTTGAGCAGAGTTTCTGTTCTGGTTGAAGCTTCCAGTCTGAGCTTATTGGTTATTGTGAGACACTCCACTTCTGCATTCCCTGGCAAAGTGTCCCTTCAGATGACACTTATAACACTCCACCTTTGACTTATCAAAGCCTGCACCATCTTCTCTTCTTTGGGAGAAGTTGTTCCTCCCAGTCCTTTTGATGAACTTCTTCACCCTCATAGAAAGCATGGCCATCTGCCATTTAATATCCATCTCTTCAAGATCATTAGGATGAAGCTGTTCCAATTCATCATTGATTAAAGAGGAGTTTCCATGGCTGGAAAGAAAGGCTTCAAAAACAGATTCAGTGCCTTTTTCTTGATTTACTCCATTAGCAGCATTAACTGATTCAGGGTTAGCAGTAGAATCAATTGATGCTGATAGGAGTGCAACATTATGAACATATCCAGTAGGCTTCTTCTTTGCTTCCACCTCAGATTCAAACACTCTCAAATCATTGTACAGATCATCCAGTTCCTTTTCTTCCAATTGTTCATTTCGTATGAATGAAACAGTATACATGGTCCATTTATCTCCAAGGGACCTTAAGAACTTTCTGTTTACAACATCTTGATCAATCTGTACTCCCATAGTAGCTAGTTCACCAATCAGCTTGTTAAACCTGTCAAAAGTTTGTCATGGACTCATTCTTAGTTGACATAAAGTTTTCATACAGTTGCTTCAATATTGCCTTCTGATTTCTCTTGGTACTTTTGGTACCGGAGAATCTCTTCTCTAGAGCATTCCAAAGCATCTGTGCATCAGTGCAATTGCAGAATTGGTGTTGATACTCTTTGGGAATAGCCAAGAGCAGTGTGCTCAAGGCTTTCATCTTTGTCTGCCGTGTCTTCCTTTCTGCATCCGTCTTTGGTGGGATTCTTTTTCCATCTGCACCAATCTTTCCTTCATCAGATGGGCCATTCTCAATGATGTCCCACATGGAGTAATATGTGAGAAGAATGTATTGTTTGATCCTAATCTTCCACATGTCAAACTCATTAGATCTGAGCATTGGAACCTTTGAGACAAGAGTACTGTTTGATTCAACTGTGTTTTCCATGATGAATGAAGGTTTCTGAGAATACTTGCTCTGATACCACTTGTCAGGATCTAATTCTCAACAAGAATAATGAACTCAGAAACAATATTAAAGAAGTTGCGGAATAACACTTTAATATTCAACAATCAATGTAACAGTGAATCAGAAATCACAACTTGTAAACTTTATTGAATGATTAAAGTTACAAGATTTCAAACAAAACCTTAATATTGATGAACAGGCTCACCAATACGAATTCTACTTCTCTAGAACTAGGGTTCTAAACCTTGAGATTAATTCTCTCTATGAAAACTAAAATTCAGAATTAATCTATTCTGTCAAACTATTCTATCTTATATATACAAAGATTGAATACAAGATAACTATAAAATATAAAAGATCTTTAGAATTCTTCCATAATTATCTTCAAAACCTTCCATGATTATCTTCAGTCTTGACCTGCACGTATCTTGATTATCTCATAAGCAATATTAAGTTGTAGCAGCATTAATCACTCTCAACAGTACTAATCTTCACCAGCAGCACTAACTTTGCTTAGCAGTAGTAACTTCTTTAAGCAGTATTAATCTGGCTCAGCAGTAGTAACTTGTCTCAGAAGTAGTAACCATGTTGTGCTAGCAACATTAACCATACTTGAACAATTCTTCAGTTCCCAACATGCTCAATGCTAGAGTTAATTCACAATGAGTCACACGGTTATCAAGATCAACAACTCTCGGTCTCTAGTTTGAATCCTCCGGTGAATTAATACCCATATCTAGCTAAAAGTGGGAATAAATAACCACTTAAACACAATAAATCAAATTATCTTTTGCTTATGGATCCACTAGCAATTAAATCAAGACTAGTCACAATCTCATTTTGTGACTCAAACAATAGTAGTACATTAAGCCTTCACATAAGTAATTCCACAAGGCAATTCCAAATTTAGACCATCCCCTTGATTATAAATCAATAATAAATATTGGAAAGTTATCGTCAAATTCCACACAAAACATCTCTACCATGATATTTCTAACTATCATATGACCCTTTGAACTCATCTTTAAAATGAACTCCATACCATCTATCCCTAAGAGCAAACTTTCACTTTTAGAGAGAAAACCCTAGTTTTTACCAAAATGGTTTTCATTCAATATTGAGTCATAAAACTATAGATAGGACACATGTTATGTCTCAAACCATTACTTCCATCACCATATCTCAAGACAAGGTTAAAACTCCAAAGATCTCCCAAAACCCACTTTTAGGTCAAACTTGCAACTTATTGAAAATGAAAATAGGAGATGATTAAGAGTTCAAAAACTATAGTTTGACATGTATAAGGTTTAAAAGAAAGAGGATGAACTCACAATACTAGGTTTTGTCTAAAACCTAGAAATATTCCAAAACTCTAGAACTTGATGGTGAACTCTTGAGGTGTATGTTCCAATCTTAGCTTGAGGATGATGATGATTCGCTTTAGGGATCCAACTTTAGGCTTTATGTAACGGCCGAAATTTTGAGTAGGGATTCTTCATCTATTTTTCTCTTTTTTTAGAAACTTTGTGTCTTCGAGACTTATTCCTATAAATGTATATATACATATGAAGTTATTACTACTAACTTGATTATATATATATATATATATATATATATATATATATATATTTAAAGTTATTACTACTAACTTGATTTCATTTATATTTCGTTATGTGGAACTTTGACCTAGAAATGAGAGATATGAAGATTTGGCTTTAGGTAACTTCATCTCTACTTATGCTTGGAAGTATAAATACTTCATTTGATGTTTGGTTTAGGAATGGTTAGTTAACCTTGGAAGGTTTAAGCTCTTAGATCATATATGACTATAAATGGTACTTGATGTAGATTTAAGAAAGAATGTAAGTTATATTTGTTTTGTTGGAAATATATATGTTATAAGAAGAGATGATGATTCATGAATGATTATTTAACTCGTAAAGAAGATGAATATGTGCTACATTGACATGAGATATTATGATATATGAGCTTGTGTTAATTGATCTTACTATTTATGGTGTTATAGATGTTGGACCCAACCCTTGTGCATGAGGGTGTGGTGTGCCACTTGTATAAAATGGAATGTAAATTGTTGAACAACTTGAGAGTAGGAATTAAAGGGCCAAGAACTCCTTGAGGTGAAACTCTCATAAAACTGGGTAAGTCACTAAGGTTTATTAATCCTTGAGGTGGAAGTCCGTAGAGTAGACACTAAAGGTAATGGAAAGACTTGAGGTGACGCCAGAATGGTGTGCACTAAAGCCAAGAACCTGAGATGTAATCCCCAAATGTTACCCACAAGTGACTTCATTTGATTTTTTATGACACTCGGATGGAACGAGTCTCCCCCGGAAGCAAAATTGGATATTACACTCAAGTGTACTTAGAATTGGACCCTTATATGACTTGATGGAATTGTGGAAAGATGTCACACATGCGGAGTGGGTAATATTGGCTTGTGCCTTAATGTTCTACATTTTTGTTTATGTTATATACTTGTATATGATCTCACTAGGCTTCTAGCCTAACACTTTTTGTTTTGTACATTGTTCTACAGGTCCCACTACTGGCGGCCCTAGAATGATCTGATGTGTCGGCCCGTGCAAGTTGAATCACTTAGGAGTCTTCATTTTTGGGGGAATGTGTGGAGAGAGCATACTTTTGGGAACATAGAGACACCCAAATTAATCTAGTCGAAATTTCTCTAGATTAAGCTGGTTGTTGAATTATATCCCATTTTGTTGGATGTTATTTTGGTTATACAAATTACCCCCTTTTTGGGTCTTAGTTGTATTTGTTGGAAAATTATGGTTTGGTCCATTTCCGGAATTACTTCTTTGGATTGTTGAATATTGTTAACGTTTTACATTTCTATATTCCACCTTTTGGGTGATTGATTTATAGTAATTCCTCTATATTTTCGCTCGTACCCGGTTTAAATTTACCCCTATTTTTAGGGTGTTACAAGTTGTTATCAGAGCTCTAGTTTAAGTGAACAAGGTATGTGGGTCTAATGCCTAGACTTAAGTTGAGACAATTAAGTATGAATTATGAGAATGGAGTAGAACTTTACGATGGGATAGGTCTTGAGTCGATGGAAGTTACACCGTTGAGAATTAAGAAAGTGTTAGCGAGAATCCTTATGTGTAATATGTTCATAATTTCAATTAGCTACTACTATTATGCATGTATTGTTACTTGAGCATGCTTGAATTACTATGATTCTGATGACTGACAATTGTATTAGTACGTTCCCTTATGTATAGTATTGCATAACCTATTTCTCACTATATTCTCGTATGTGTGATAGACTGAGATGGTTAACACTCGAGGTAGACCAAGAACTCCATCGGAGGGCCATGACGCTACCGCATCGACGACGGACCAACCAAAGGAAGTTAAAGCGAGAGAGATTCCTCCTATAACCAATGTGTTGTGTGGGGGACCGGAGAACATATCAAGGGTGAATCTAGCATCCTCAAACCTAATATTGACTGAAGAAACTCCCGAGTCAAGGATGATGGATAACATGATGCAGGTCATGAACGAAGTAATGGCCAAACAACAAGAGTTTTTTATGAAACTATTGGAAGATAGAGATACGAGCCACCGTAGGCATGAGACAGTGGCTGAGAACGTGATTGTCGCTCACTCCGGGAGCACTGGGAATGTGATCCCAACTGTGGAACTAGTGGCAAACGATACAAGACGAGTGGAGAAAACATGCATTTTCAAGTCCTTCCTTGGCTGCAAGCCGTCAGAATTCTCGAGGACTATGAATCCAGTGATCTCATGAACTGGCTACGAGAACTAGAACTGGCCTTCAAGTCTTGTGAGTGTGGTGAGGCTCAGAAGGACCATTTTGCCTTTCAGATGTTTTGGAGTGATGCCCTTGTGTGGTGGAATGTTATTCGGTCGACCCTCGATCCGACAATCTTGTCACGACTTACTTGGGGAGATTTCAAGAAAAAGTTCATGGATAAGTACTGCAACGAGAGGGCCCTTGATAAGATAGAGGATGAGTTTCAGAGTTTGACAAAGGGGTATCGGTCGATAGTTGATTACTCGAGATTGTTTGTGGAAAAGCTAAACTTTGTGGAACACCTAGCCATCGATGAGAAGGCTAAAATAAAGGCATATCACAAAGGATTACTCGCGGAAATGAAGACTGTTGTTAGGTGCATGAGGAACACCAAGGTGACCACCTTGCAAGATGCGATAGAGGAATCACAATTGGTGGAAGATGACATCATCCAGAACAAGAAAGATAAGGCACATGCGAGCGAGAAGAGGAAGTGGGAGGGTCGGTCGGGACCTCCCCAACGTTTAAGACCTTTTGTCGGGAATTCTAGATTTAAAACTCGTTGGGAACCGAGTTCGGCGCATGCAAGCCCACCCCTATGGTGTGTTTCAAATGCAGCAAAAACGGTCACACTAGCCATGTGTGCCCCGTTAAGGGGATGATATGCTATGAGTGCAAGGAAATGGGTCACGTGAGGAACAATTGCCCTAAGTTAAAGGATAGTTCAAGGGGGATTAGCATAGGGAACCAATCTAGGAAGAAGGTCGCTCCGAAACCGTAAGGAGGGGCTTTCCAAATGACAATCGAAGAAGCAAATGAGGCCGCGGATGTGGTGTCGGGTACGTTCATCTCAACTCTCTACCAACTATAGTTCTTTTTTATTCGGGGGACAATCGTTCTTTTGTGGCAAACTCTTTTTATAAATCTTTGAATGTGCCTTCCACCACCTTTAGTGATGCCTTAGTAGTAGAAATAGTGAATGGGGATCAACTTGTATTACACGAATTTGTGAAGGGATGCAAGTTAGAAGTTGATGGTGAGTGTTTTCTAGTAGATTTGCTCCCTATGCCTATTGGAGGCTTTGACGTAGTGATAGGGACGGATTGGTTAGTGAAGAACCAAGCTGAAATCCTTTGCTCCAAGAAACTCATCCGTATTCCGACCATGAATGGAAACTTTGTAGTCATCTATGGGGAGAAACGGAAGGGCGAATGTAACACCCCGAATTTTGGACTATTGGTAATTTTGTATTGTAATATATCTGGTTTTGTTCAACTTTTGTCGTCGAAGTTTGCTCGTGCTTGCGTTATGGAAAAACGTCGAAATTCGTATGGAGAGAGAGGCTGGCGAGAGTGCCCGGCGAGAGTGCCAGGGTCACTCTCGCGGAAGGCACAATCGCGGGAGAAGTGGGAGCCACGGTACATTCTCGGCGATAGTGACTGGCGATAGTGCCCTGTCACTATCGCGATGTCACAATCGCCGAGGGGGGTTTTAGCCTTAAATGTCTGATTTCAAGTGAGGAGCTCATTTATTTCATTTGGGGTTTTTGAAGGCAGCCGATTTTTCTCTCCTAGGTAAGATCTCTTCACCTCTTAACTCAATCTCTTCAACATTTAATCCTCTCTAAAATCTTGTTGGGGGTATTAAATGCTAACCTAGGATTTCTCTCCTTTGGTAGTCAAATTCTAGCCATTTGGTGAACAAGGTTTCGCCTCACCTACTTCTCATCTCCTTGGACCATCTAGGGTTGGGGTATTGGAGCAATCTAAGTAAGTTTTCTTAACTTATGAACATACATACTTGCACCATTATTTGCTTATATGAAATGTATGAAGTGCATGATGTTGACCTAAAAACTAGGGTTTTGCTTACCTTCAAAAAATAAGATTTTGGGGGTTGGTGGAAGGGTTTAAAACATGTGGAAGAGGGTTATTTACAAGTCTTATAGAAAGGGGCAAATCATGGTGTAGGTCTACATCTCTACTTAATGAAATGTCAAATGACTAAATTCTTATCAGCAGTTAGGGTCACTATACTAGGTGGGACTTGTATGTGGTTAAATGAGTTGTAGTTTCTTATAGTAAATACGTATCAAGCATGATCACACTTTTTGGGCCAATAATATGTTTGCATGAAGATTGTCATCTATAATTGTTCATAACTTTTGTTGGGAGTCTTATATCTATTTCCTTGTGCACGAGGATTTAGTTGGTATGCATGATTATTGCATGGTCATTGCCGTTGGGCATTTTGAGTGGACAATAGGGGGCGCAAGTCCCTTAGTTGTACACTCGGATAGATTCGATAGGCACCCTTGCCTGTAAGACCTTGAGGTGTAACCCGACGGGGTAAGCACTAGAGGCAGAGAGGGTTTGAGGATTGTGATGTCCGACGTGGCATGGGAACTAGAACCGGGCTGGACGGTGAAATCCAATCTAGATCGTGGGTTAACCGCTTTATATGGAAGATATTTGTGTATTATTTGTACAGGATCTTACAATGTCCCTATTGGGAGGATTGGCTTTGACCTCCATGTATTGGGAGCCGGTAACATTTAATTATTGTACTTATTTGCATTATAATTGGTTTCGGTATAACAACCAGTAGGCTTCGTTTTAACACTTGTGTTCATGTTTAAATGGTTCACAGGTTTCGTTAGTGGTGCGAGTAGGATGTCTTGAGCAGTCGGGATCGCGCCTAGGATTCCTCCTTGGACCGGGCATTTTTGGGATTTGAGAAAGAGCGCTTTTGAAGTCATAGTGACACCCATTTTAATCTAGTTGTTAATTGTTCTAGATTGAATAGGTTGTCATGTAAATGTCTTATTTATTCCGCTACTTCATTATAGATCTACCCCGTCTCTTTTGGGTTTTAGTCGACACGTTTACAGGTTTTGGATTCGCCTTATTTTTAGGCGTTATATTGCAGAAATTTTAAGCTTTATTTTACCTTGAAATTTTAGGGTGTTACAAGTTGGTATCAGAGCTCTAGTTTAAGTGAACTAGGTATATAAACACGATGCCTAGACTTAAGCTGAGACTGTTAAGCTATGAACTGTGAGCTTTGGGTAGAATTTCTAAGATGGGACGACCCTAGAGTCGACATAAACTACGTCATTGAGAATTGTAAAAGTGGTAGCGAGAATTTTTATGTAGTATATGTTCATAATTTCAATTAGCTACTGTTGTTATGAATATATGATTACGTGAACGTACTTGAATTACTATGATTATGATGATCAATGGGCCGTACGAGTATGTTTCTTGTGTACTTTAGTGTTGCTTATTTCCATTTCCTTATTTCTTGTGTGGAAGATCCGAAATGGTAAATACTTGGAGTCGCTCACTGAACGAGGGAGAGGTGCCCGAGGATATTTCATCTAACCCGAACCCCATGATTTGAGTGGCAAATGTGGTTCCTCCTGGCATGCCGCCGATATTTACCGGACCAGAGGAAATCATACCTAGAGTGGAACTAGCATCCACAAGTCCGGTCATTCAGGATGCAAACCCACAAGCTGACATGGTAGCCAGTGTTATGCAAATGGTAGCATCGGCCATGGAAAAACAACAAGAAGCATTCCTGAAAATGTTAGAAGACAGAGATGCCAGTCTTCGGAGGCCAGAGGTGGTGGCAGAGAACGCGGTAGCTGGCTCGGGTGGTACCGGGGCGAGAACCGTACTGAGGGAGTGGTGGTCTTAACGTCAGGGCAAACAGGAAAGGGTTGTTCGTATAAGTCCTTCATGGGGTGTAAACCGCCAGAGTTCGCCAGAGCCGATGATCCCGTAGCTTTCATGAAATGGTTGAGGGAAATCGAACAGGCCTTCAGGGCTTGTGGATGTGATGAGAATCAGAAGGTGAATTTTGGTTCCCAAATGCTTCGGGGTGCGACTTTGATATGGTGGGACGTCCACACCGCAACCATAGGAGAAGCCATGTTAGCGAAGATGACATGGGCCATCTTCAAGCAGAAGGTGATGGAGGAATACTGTAGCGAGAACGAGATGGATCTGATCGAGGAAGAGTTCTGAGCGCTAAAGAAAGGGGATCTGACGGTGAGGGAATATACCCGTCTCTTCATGGAAAAGCTGAATCTTGTGGGGCATGTGGCCTCGACCGAGAAGGAACAAATAAAGGCCTATCTGAAGGGCCTACCCGCGGACATGGGAAACCGAGTCCAAAACTCGAAAGCTGCAAATCTGCGAGAGATTATTGAGGAAGCCAAAGTGATGGAAAGAGTCTACGCTAGAGACAAAGAAGAGAAGTCGAAGGCCGCAGATAAGAGGAAGAGCGAAGTGCCGCCGAGTTCATTCAAGCGACCGAAGTTCCAACCGAACGTTAGAAACTTTGATGATCACCGAGAGGCGAATTTGTGTCCCAAGTGCAAAAGCAGGCCTTTTGGTCCTTGCAACTCCAACCCCCGGCAAGTCGTGTGCTTCAAGTGTAATAAGTCGGGTCACACAAGTCCGCGATGTCCCATGCCGGGGACACTTTGTTTCGAGTGCCAGGAGCCGGGGCACAAGAGGAGGGATTGCCCCAAGTTAAGGGGTGGAGTTAGAGGAGGAAATCCACCAGTTCAACCAAAGAAGGAAGCCATCCCTTAAGCTCAAGGGAGAGCCTTCCAAATGACCAGAGACGAAGCGAAGGAAACCACCGACGTGGTGTCGGGTACGTTTTTACTCAACTCACTTGCTGCTAAGGTGCTATTTGATTCTGGTGCGAATTTCTCTTTCGTGTCTCTTGACTTTAGCAAAGAATTGAACGTGCCCTCTAGTACTCTTGGCAATGCCTTAGGGAACAAGTGTTACTACGGGAAATGTTGGAAAAATGTCAGTTAGATATTGGTGGGGAGTTGTTCGTTGTGGACCTACTCCCTATGGTAATCGGGAGTTTCGATGTGGTGATCGGAATGGACTGGTTGTCTCATCACAAGGCGGAGATCTTTTGTTCAAAGAAGATGATCAGGTTGCCGACTTCCAGTGGAAGGTTTGTCTATGTCTACGGGGAGAAGCGTAAGGGGGAAGTGGCTCTTATTTCTTCCATCAAGGCAAGTAAGTGTCTTGCGAAGAATTGCCCTTCATTCCTTGCCTACGTGGTGGATACCAAAGCAAAGAAGAAAAAGATTGAAGACGTTCGAGTCGTTAGTGAGTACCCAGACGTCTTTCCTGACGATCATCCGGGTTTGCCACCCGACCGCCAAGTGGAGTTTCGAATCGATTTAATCCCGGGGGCAGCGCCAATTGCACGTGCACCGTACCGTCTTGCTCCGACCGAAATGCAAGAAATGATGTCACAACTTCAGGAGTTGTTGGAGAAGAGATTCGTGAGGCCGAGTTCCTCGCCTTGGGGAGCTCTGGTACTCTTCTTCAAGAAGAAGGATGGATCGATGCGTATGTGCATCGACTATCGGGAGTTGAACAAGGTAACCGTGAAGAACAAATATCCATTACCCCGAATCGACGATCTCTTCGATCAACTGCAAGGAGCCGGATGTTTCTCAAAGATCGACCTTCGATCGGGTTATCATCAAGTTAGAGTTCGAGAAGAAGACGTTTCCAAGACCGCCTTTAGAACCGGTATGGTCACTACGAGTTCTTAGTTATGCCCTTCGGGCTAACCAACGCGCCAGCGGTATTCATGGATTTGATGAACCGTGTTTGCCGACCTTTCCTAGACAAGTCGGTCATAGTGTTCATCGATGATATCTTGGTGTACTCGAAGAATGATGAAGAGCATGAGCAACATCTCCGAGAAGTGTTAGAGGTGTTGAGGGACGAGAAACTCTATGCCAAATTCTCCAAGTGTGAATTTTGGCTAAGAGAGGTCCAGTTTTTGGGTCATGTGGTGTCAAGTGAGGGAGTAAAGGTGGACCCATCAAAGATTGAGGCCATGATGAATTGGGAACTGCCAAAAAGTACCACGGAAATCCGGAGTTTCTTGGGTCTAGCCGGTTACTATAGAAGATTTTTCCAAGATTTTTCCAAGATCGCCTCACCGTTGACATCTCTGACAAGGAAGAACGTGAAGTTCCTTTGGACCGAGAAGCAAGAGCAAGCCTTTCGGGGCCTCCAAAGGAAATTGTGTGAAGCGCCAATATTATCACTGCCCGAGGGGACAGAAGACTTTGTATTCTACAACGATGCGTCTAAGATGGGTTTGGGATGTGTCTTGATGCAAAGGGGCAAGGTAATAGCTTATGCATCCAGACAATTGAAGGAGCATGAAAAGAACTACCCAACTCACGTTCTCGAGCTAGCGGCAGTGGTGTTCGCCTTGAAGTTATGGCGACACTACCTTTACGGGACGAGGTGTACCCTTTTTACCGACCACAAAAGCCTGAAGTACGTCTTCGATCAGAAAGAGTTGAATATGCGACAAAGGAGATGGCTCGAACTACTCAAGGATTATGACTGTGAACTTCAATACCATCCCGGAAAAGCAAATGTGGTCGCGGATGCCTTGAGCCGGAAGGAGTACAGTCGTGGAGTTCAAGCCACCTTTGCAAGGGTAGAGGTATTCTCAAGCCTAATCGATAAAATCAAAGCATCACAGTTGGAAGCCCTTCTTGAAGTCAACCTCAAAAGTGAAATTATGGTGAAGCAACATCTCCAATTGACCGAGGATGGAAGAGGTTTGAAGTTATATCAAGGTCGAATTTGGGTGGAAAAGATGGGAGGATGTTGGGAGCTACTATTGGAGGACGCGCACAAGTCCCAGTACTCGATACATCCGGGAAGCACTAAAATGTATCGTGATTTAAAGCTCAATTATTGGTGGCCAGTGATGAAACTAGACGTGGCTAGTTATGTGGAGCAATGCATAACTTGCCTATAAGTGAAGGTGGAGCACCAACGACCATATGGTAGTCTCCAATCCTTGGAAATACCGGAGTGGAAATGGGAGCACCTCACCATGGACTTTGTAACCAAGCTACCGAGGACTTTGAAGAACCACGATACCATTTGGGTAATAGTGGATCGTTTGACCAAGAGCGCGCATTTCTTCTCCATGCGGGAGACCCTAGCGATGGACAAGTTGGCTAAATTATACATAGATGAAGTAGTCTCGAGGCATGGAGTGCCACTCTCTATTGTGTCCAACCGAGATAGTCGCTTTACATCGCACTTTTGGGATAGTTTACAGAAGGAGTTGGGCACAAGAGTTAAGTTGAGTACCGCCTATCATCCGCAGACAGACGGACAGAGCGAGAGGACCATCCAGACCCTCGAAGACATGTTGAGGTCGTGTGTTATCGATTTCGGGGGAAATTGGGATGCACACCTTCCACTAGTAGAATTTGCCTACAACAACAGCTATCACTCAAGTATCGGTATGGCACCATTCGAGGCATTGTATGGAAGGAAGTGTAGGACACCCGTGTGTTGGTTGGAAGCAGGTGAGAAACAATTTGCCGGACCGGAGATCGTGCAAGAGACGGTCGACAAAGTGAAAGTCATCAGAGAGCGTTTGAAAGCGGCACATGATAGGCAGAAGAGCTACGCGGATAAGAAAAGAAGACCGGTCGAGTTCCAAGTGGGAGAGCGGGTAATGTTGAAGGTGTCACCGTGGAAGGGATTGATAAGGTTCGGAAAGCGTGGGAAGCTCAGTCCCAGTTTCCTTGGGCCTTTCACGATCCTTGAACGTATTGGTCTACAAGCTTACAAGTTGGACCTTCCGCCGGAGATGGATGAAATTCTCCCCACCTTTCATGTCTGCTACTTGCGGAAATGACTAGCCGAGGAAGAGGGTGTCATTCCACTATCGGAAATCAGAGTGAACAACAATCGTTGCATAGAGGAGCCCGAATCTATCCCGAAAAGGAAGACGAAGAAGCTACGGCACAAAGAGGTGGTTATGGTGAAGGTTCAATGAAAGCATCATCGCGGGACCAACGTGACTTGGGAAGCAGAGGAAGACATGAAGAGGCGATACCCTCATTTGTTTAGATAGTTAGGATTTTGAGGACGAAATCCATTCTAAGGGGTGGAGGATTGTAACACCCCGAATTTTGGACTATTGGTAATTTTGTATTGTAATATATCTGGTTTTGTTCAACTTTTGTCATCAAAGTTTTCTCGTGCTTGCGTTATGGAAAAACGTCGAAATTCGTATGGCGAGAGTGCCCGGCGAGAGTGCCAGGGTCACTCTCGCGGAAGGCACAATCGCGGGAGAAGTGGGAGCCACGGTACATTCTCGGCGATAGTGACTGGCGATAGTGCCCTGTCACTATCGCGATGTCACAATCGCTGACGGGGGTTTTAGCCTTAAATGCCTGATTTCAAGTGAGGAGCTCATTTATTTCATTTGGGGTTTTTGAAGGCAGCCGATTTTTCTCTCCTAGGTAAGACCTCTTCACCTCTTAACTCAATCTCTTCAACATATAATCCTCTCTAAAATCTTGTTGGGGGTATTAAATGCTAACCTAGGATTTCTCTCATTTGGTAGTCAAGTTCTAGCCATTTGGTGAACAAGGTTTCTCCTCACCTACTTCTTATCTCCTTGGACCATCTAGGGTTGGGGTATTGGAGAAATCTAAGTAAGTTTTCTTAACTTATGAACATACATACTTGCACCATTATTTGCTTATATGAAATGTATGAAGTGCATGATGTTGACCTAAAAACTAGGGTTTTGCTTACCTTCAAAAAATAAGATTTTGGGGGTTGGTGGAAGGGTTTAAAACATGTGGAAGAGGGTTATTTACAAGTCTTATAGAAAGGGGCAAATCATGGTGTAGGTCTACATCTCTACTTAATGAAATGTCAAATGACTAAATTCTTATCAGCAGTTAGGGTCACTATACTAGGTGGGACTTGTATGTGGTTAAATGAGTTGTAGTTTCTTATAGTAAATACGTATCAAGCATGATCACACTTTTTGGGCCAATAATATGTTTGCATGAAGATTGTCATCTATAATTGTTCATAACTTTTGTTGGGAGTCTTATATCTATTTCCTTGTGCACGAGGATTTAGTTGGTATGCATGATTATTGCATGGTCATTGCCGTTGGGCATTTTGAGTGGACAATAGGGGGTGCAAGTCCCTTAGTTGTACACTCGGCTAGATTCGATAGGCACCCTTGCCTGTAAGACCTTGAGGTGTAACCCGACGGGGTAAGCACTAGAGGCAGAGAGGGTTTGAGGATTGTGATGTCCGACGTGGCATGGGAACTAGAACCGGGCTGGACGGTGAAATCCAATCTAGATCGTGGGTTAACCGCTTTATATGGAAGATATTTGTGTATTATTTGTACAGGATCTTACAATGTCCCTATTGGGAGGATTGGCTTTGACCTCCATGTATTGGGAGCCGGTAACATTTAATTATTGTACTTATTTGCATTATAATTGGTTTCGGTATAACAACCAGTAGGCTTCGTTTTAACACTTGTGTTCATGTTTAAATGGTTCACAGGTTTCGTTAGTGGTGCGAGTAGGATGTCTTGAGCAGTCGGGATCGCGCCTAGGATTCCTCCTTGGACCGGGCATTTTTGGGATTTGAGAAAGAGCGCTTTTGAAGTCATAGTGACACCCATTTTAATCTAGTTGTTAATTGTTCTAGATTGAATAGGTTGTCATGTAAATGTCTTATTTATTCCGCTACTTCATTATAGATCTACCCCGTCTCTTTTGGGTTTTAGTCGACACGTTTACAGGTTTTGGATTCGCCTTATTTTTAGGCGTTATATTGCAGAAATTTTAAGCTTTATTTTACCTTGAAATTTTAGGGTGTTACAGCGAAGTGGCACTTATCTCTTCTATCAGGGCGCAAAAGTGTCTATCTAAGGGGTGCTTGTCATTTCTAGCTTATGTGGTGGACGCCAAGACCGAGAGGACGAAAGTAGAGGATGTCAGGATTCTTCGGAATTTTTCGGATGTTATTCCCGAAGAATTGTCGGGATTAACTCCCGACAGCCAAGTGGAGTTCCGCATCGACCTAATTCCGGGTGAAGCACCAATCGCACAAGCACCCTATTGGCTCGCACAGACGGAAATGCAAGAGATGATAAATCAATTACAAGAACTCTTAGATAAGGGTTTTGTGAGACTGAGTTCCGCGCCTTGGGGAGGTCGAGTCTTATTAGTCAAAAAGAAAGACGGCACAATGCGAATGTGTATTGATTACCTTGAATTGAACAAAGTAACTGTGAAGAATAAGTACCCTCTTTCGCGGATCGACGACCTCTTTGATCAATTGCAAGGAGCGGAATGCTTTTCAAAGATAGATCTCCGATCGGGGTATCATCAGATGAGAGTAAGGGACGAAGATATTTCAAAGACGACATTTAGAACTCGTTATGGGCATTATGAATTCCTTCTAATGCCTTTTGGCTTAACCAATGCATCAGTGGTATTCATGGACTTGATGAATCGAGTTTGCCGACCCTTCTAGGACAAATTCGTTATTGTATTAATCGACGACATTCTTATTTATTCTAAGAATGAGGATGAGCACGAACATCATTTAAAGGAAGTCTTAGAGGTGCTAAGAAAAGAAAGACTTTATGCCAAATTCTCAAAGTGTGAGTTTTGTCTATGTGAAGTCTAATTTCTAGGTCACATGGACACCCAAGAAGGGGTAAAGGTGGACCCGTCGAAGACTGAAGAAATGATGAACTGGGAACCGCCAATGAGTGCGACAAAGATACGAAGCTTATTGGGTTTGGCCGGATACTAAAGGTTCATTCAGGATTTCTCCAAGGTTGCTTCACCCCTAACCGCCTTGACGAGAAAGAAAATAAAATCTTATGGACGGAAACCCAAGAACAGGCATTCAGGACATTACAATGGAAGTTGTGCGAAGCACCAATTTTATCTCTACCCGAGGGCACCAAAGACTTTATAGTTTACAGTGACGCCTCCAAGATGGGCTTGTGTTACGTCTTGATGGTACGAGACAAGGTGATCGCTTACGCTTCTAGACAACTCAAGAAACACGAGAAGAATTACCTAACACACGATCTTGAGTTAGCAACCGTGGTTTTTGCTTTAAAGTTGTGGCGACGTTACTTGTTGGATCCCAGATTTAGTCTTTTAACAATGATATAAACATATAATAATAATAAGAACAACGAAAGCAAATAATGTTTAAATCAAAGCAAGATTCGTACTCACACTAATAAGAAGATATATCCAATAAAACAAATATTAGAACAAAATAATATTCATTGGATAATGCAATTATATTATCAAGAACCCAAAAAGGTGGTTTTAATCTTACAAGATCTTCTTGTACACTTTGCAGTACATAAAGAAATAACTCTATTACAAGTTTGTAAAGAAAGGCACACTTCGAGCAATGGATGCACGGCCTATTTATAGGACCATAAAGTGAATAGTGTACTTTCCTGACATAAAAAGCATGCTTGAACAGTGTCTTACCTAAAAGGTAAGCTCAAGATATGCTTGAACAGTAACCTGTCTAGAAAGGTAAACCTTATCACTAAATGACATGTCTTCTGTTCTTGTGTCAACACTTGTAGAATTCTTTAGCTTGATCTTCAAGGACAATGTCTTCAAAGCTCTGATGTAGGTACCTCTGATGAAGCCATCTCTGATGTTCTTCTGCTGAATTTTTTTAGCTCCAAATCATCTGTTAAAGTGTTGAAAATACCAGTCCTATTTCAGAGGACTTTCAAGAAGATACACTTCAGAGGACGAAGACTTCA
Organism: Arctium lappa; assembly: GCA_023525745.1. Taxonomy (NCBI): domain Eukaryota; kingdom Viridiplantae; phylum Streptophyta; class Magnoliopsida; order Asterales; family Asteraceae; genus Arctium; species Arctium lappa. The sequence continues at coordinate 25,971,247 of CM042055.1, read as the reverse complement.
GAGGATGAAGACTTCAGAGGATGAAGACTTCAGAGGACACACCTGCCTCTGAAGTACTTTTCAGCAACTAAGACATCAGAGATGGCTTCATCAGAGCTCTGAAGACATTCTCTCTTGATGTTCGTGTGAAGACGAGATGGCTTCATCAGAGGCTCTGAAGACAATGTCAGAGGCTCTGATGACATTCTCTGAAGATGTTCTCTGAAGTTCAGAGAATGAACAGAAGAACAGATGACACGTCACTTAGTGATAAGATTTACTTTCTAGAGTAGGTCACTGTTCAGCATGCTCTTTCTCGTCATACAAGTACACTGCTTACTTTATGGTCCTATAAATAGGACCATCACCTTATTGTTCAAAGAGTGCTTAAGAAGTTATATATCTGAGAATATAAGTTGAATACTTTATTCTAAGAATATCTTGTTTATCTTTATCTGCTTTATGAACTGTGATATTTGAATCTCCTTTGATATTAAACTGTATTACTTCCGCTGTCATTACTCTTATTGTTTATATCATTGTTATGAGATTAGATCTGGGATCCAACAATTGGTATCAGAGCCTCCTTTGTTTCTAAAACAAAGAAAGATCATATCTGCATACTCGGATAGATTTATATCTCATTGATTCTAAAACTTTCAATATCTGTGCATGTTCATATAAACCCAGTTTATTCGAGAACATCATATGCTCTAGATTTGACAGTAAATCACAGTTCATTACTTAAAGCATCAACACTTAAATTTTTTTATGGCAAACTCAAGCATAAGTGCCATGTATACAGCTGGGTCATTAACAAAACCTCCTACACTTTTAAGGGATGAATATCCCCAATGGAAAATAAGGATGGTAAATTTTCTAGAAGGTATGGACAGGGATCTTTTTAGATCTGTGAACATTGGACCTCACATTCCAATGGTGTTGGTACCAAGAGTTCCTGCAACAGCAGATACTGCCGAAATACCTGCATATTATGAAAAGAAAACCACAAACTTCACTGATGAAGAAAATAATATGATGGATAATGACTCAAAAGCTGTTAGATTACTCATAATGGCCATTCCCAATGATATCTTTCAAGAACTTGATTCTTGTAAAACTGCAAAAGAGATATGGGATCAGTTGTTAAATCAACTTGAAGGTGGCCTACAAACTCAGAAAAACAGAAGAAATCTATGCATCAATGAATATCATGATTTTCATGCTCTATCAGAAGAAAAGTTACACCAAACTTACTCAAGATTCAACATTCTAATAAACAAATGTAGAAAGTTTGGAGTGATAAGAACAAAAGAGGAAAACAACGTTCTTTTTTTGAAAAGCTTGAATGAAGAATGGTCACAACTGTCCATGTCTATACAGGCTAATCAAGATCTTGAGTCATGGTCATTAACTGACATTTATGGTACTCTTGTTGCACATGAAAAAGAAGTTATGAAGCAAAAATCAAAAACCTCTATGGGTGGACCCCTTGCACTTGTTTCAAAACAAACATCGAAAGAAAACAACTGTGAAGAGTCACAAAAATGTTTGGAAACAAAAAGAAGATCCAAAAAGGTTTTGATAGCAGAAGAAACCCATACTGATTCAGACTCAGATGAAGATATAAGTGCCTTTGCCAAATCTCTTGCATTAATCACTCATCAATTTAACAAGAAATTTGGTAAGAAGGTATTTGAAGGAAGGAGAGAGAATGAAGAAAGAAGAAATCCGGAGAGAAGATTTCAACAAGAACCCAAATTCACTCCATATAGTGATCAAAAGGGTGCAAACTTCAACCATGAAAATGCAACACCACAAACAAGACCACAACAAGCATTCCAACCAAAGTATCCACAACCACAAAGATACTTCAAACCTCAAGAACAGAACCCAGAGACAAGCACTACCACTCTTCCACCAAATCAAAATGATGGAAGATGCTTCAGATGTGGAAAATCAGGCCACTTCTCTGCAAACTGCAGAGGAAAACTTGTCAAAGATCAACATTACTACAAGAACAAATACAAATACAATGTAAAAGAAAGAGTTCTTGTAGCAGAAATGGAAGACTGGCTATCTGACTCAACAAGTGATGGTGAGGAAGAGCCTACCAATCTCTGTGGTATGGCTTTTTCAGATGGAAATCAAACTGATGAAGCATCCGAAGATAACTCTGAAAAGGTAAACTCTCTTTACACTTCTGACAGTGATCCTGAAATAGATGCTTTTAAACTAATTAATGAACTTCAGGATCTAAAGCAAAAGTTTGTTGAAGAAAAAGATAAGAGAGAGCAAGTAACAAAAGAGCTCATTTTTTACAAAAGAGAAAAGAATCTTCTGGAATCAGAAAAGAAAGAAATTTTTCTTGAAAAAACCAAACTTGAAGAAACCAGCAAGCAAAAAGAAAAATCATTTTCAGAAGAAATAAAGGAGATTGAAAAAGTTTTAAAAGGAAAAGAAGAAGAAGTAAAGAAATCTGAGTATGAAAGGCTCAATTCTATTGCCTTAACCAAATTTTTTCAAAAGGAAAGAGAAATCCTACATCAATCTCTAGATAGACAAAATCTACGAATCAAAAGCTATGTCAATGCACAAAGTGTTTTCGATAAAATAAAAACTCAAATGGACTCTCAAGGGCTAGGATTCAATGAGTTGAATTCATTTAATGGATTGGAGAAAACTTCACTTTCTTCCACTTTCTGTATAGGAAAGGTCCAAAGCTCTGAAGATCCATCTCTGAACAATTTCAAAAGAATGAAAACATCAGAGGGATCAAAAGCAAGAGCTTTAAATTTCAAAAATACAAAGTACTCTGAAGTAAAAGACAAGAAAGAATCTGTGTTACAGATAAAAGAAGAAACTTCAGAGGTACACTTTACAAAACCTCAGAGCTATGATTCCAAAGAAATTTTCAGGTTTGATGCTTTCATCTCAAGAGAATCAGAGACATTTGAACCAAGTACCTCTGATACAAGTACTTCTGCAAATGAATCTCAGAGTTCACTTAATCCGAATGTCCCTCTGTATTCACCAAAGTCAGATGAAAACATCAGAACTACGTTTAAAGATGATGTTCAAAAGATTTGTGAAGAAAATGTCATGGAGGACTTGAAAAGAAAAGAAAGCATGAAACGGATCATCAAAGTCTCTAGATCAAAAGAAATAAAAAAACCAATAGAGATAGATATCTCTATTAAATCTAAGAGAGACTTTCTTGACTCTGATTCAGAATCTGATTTAGAGATTGATGAACAGATTTTTTGTAAACCAGGGAATGTAATTCACAAAAGAATAGAAACTGTTGGCTCTGGTATTTTGAATGTTCCAATTTCAGTATTGAAAACCAAAACCAGAATACCAATAAATCCTGATTTTGAAAATATGTGTTTACAAGCAAAAACATCTCTGGAACTTGAAAAAGAGTTGCAAGAAAAGGCAAAGAATAAAACAAACACTTCTGGTTCTTACACCTATAAAACTATAAAATTCTCTCCTGAACAAAAAGGCAAATGGACAAAAGTTAACCATGTTGATCCTGTCTGTGCAGTAAGCAGCAAAGAAAAGAAGATGTTTTTGAACAAGAAAAAGCAACTTGAAAAGAAGACTGCCTTTCAAACAAAAAGAAAAGAAGTAGTTAGGGATAAATGTAATATTCCTAGTGCTAGTTTCAGAAGAAGTCAAAATGTAACAAATGCTTTTAATAAAAAGAAAAACTTTGCTTCTAGTTCTTCTTGTTCTATTAATTGTAACTGCATTTATCTCTTGATGAAACTGAAGAATCATTTTAAAGGATCAAACTGCCTTTTGAATAAATCTCTGGAAAATATCTCAGAGACAAAATCTCAAAAGAAGACAAGGAAAGGCAAGACATCAAAAGATGAAATGCCAAAAAGTAATACGATTCCACCAAAGTCTAACACAAAAGGACCCATAATGAGGTGGGTACCTAAGAAACAATAATCTGTCTTGCAGAAACAGTCAATGCCAATATGGTACCTAGATTCTGGATGTTCAAGGCATATGACTGGAAATAAAGAACTGCTATCCTCATTCAAAGCAAAAACCGGAGGAGCAGTTACTTTTGGAGACAACAAGCAAGGACAGATTAAAGGATATGGTGAAATATCAAGAGGAAATGTTTCTGTATCAAAAGTTGCTTATGTGGATGGATTAAAACACAATCTGATAAGCATAAGTCAACTTTGTGATCATGGTTTCAATGTGAAATTTCAAAGAAAATATTGTTCACTTCTTCACTCAGAATCAGGTCAAGAAATGCTAAGAGCAGACAGAAGAGGTAACCTCTACAGAATGAACTTTACCAAAATCAGAGACACTGATTCAGAGAAACTTTGTCTTGTATCTCTGAATAGTGAGGAAATCTGGCTCTGGCATAAAAAGTTTTCACATCTAAACTTTTCCTCACTTGATAAGTTAGTTAAACTTAATTTGGTTAAGGGATTACCATCTCTAAAGTTTAACAAAGATCATCTTTGTTCTGCTTGTGAGATGGGTAAAATGAAAAGATCTTCCCATAAAACCAAAAGTGAAAACAACTGTCCTAGACCTCTGCACATGCTACATGTGGACCTCTGTGGTCCTATCTCTGTACAGAGTCTAGCAGGTAAGAAATACATTCTGGTTCTAATTGATGAATTTTCCAGATATACATGGATAGAATTTATTAGAGCTAAATCTGATGTACCTTAAATATTAATAAGATTGTTGAAAAGATTACAGGTTCTATTCAGCAGCAAAGTTCAGAAACTAAGAAGTGATAATGGAACAGAATTCAGAAATGCCAAAATCAATTCTTATCTATCAGAAGAAGGCATTACCCCTAACTTCTCAGCACCAAGAACTCCTCAACAAAATGGAGTAGTTGAAAGGAAAAACAGAACACTTGTTGAAGCTGCCAGAACAATGCTTGCTGAATCTAATCTTTCAACAAATTTTTGGGCAGAAGCAATAGCAGCAGCCTGCTTCACTCAGAATAGAGCTACAATTGTGAAGAGATTTCAGAAAACATCTTATGAACTCATTCACAATAGAAAACCTAATATTAAATATTTTCATGTTTTTGGATGCAGGTGCTATATTCTGAAAGATAGAGAATATCTTGGAAAGTTTGACAAGAAAGCTGATGAGGGCAAATTCATTGGATATTCATTAGCCTCAAAAGCTTTCAGAGTGTTCAATCTTAGAACAAGGACTATCCAAGAGAGCATCAATATCACTTTTGATGACAATAAAAGCTCTGAACAACAAGAAAGTTCATCACAAATATTTGAATCATCAAGGGAATCTGAATTAAACAAAATATTTGAAGATTTCTTTGATGATGAAAATATCTCTGAAGTTATCTTCAGAGAAAGACAGGGAGAGAATTCAGAAGAACCTCAAGAAACAGGTACAACCCTTTCAGGGCCCTCTGAACTAACACCTTCTGTCTCACCAAATGCAGATCAGCAAAGTGAATCAGAAGATGATCACGAAGTATATGAAGCAACTCCAGAACCAAATGATGAACAAGAATATACATCTCTGGAACAAAACTCAGAGCCTCTGAACAGTACAACAGAGGCATCACCATCAGAGCCTCTGAACAGTACAACAGAGGCATCACCATCAGAGCCTCTGAACAAAACAACAGAGGTATCACCATCAGAGCCTCTGAACAATACAACAGAGGTATCACCAGACTTCAGAGCCTCTGAATCTCAAACTGCACAAATTATTGCTCCAATCACCAGATGGACAAAAGATCATCCAATTGATCAAATCATTGGATCCTCATCCGAAGGAATTAAAACAAGATCTGCCACCATCAATGAATGCTTCTATGTAAACTTTTTGAGCATTATTGAACCAAAGAAGGTAAAAGAAGCTCTTGAAGATCCTCATTGGATTTTTGCAATGCAGGATGAGCTTCAGGAGTTTGTAAGAAACAAAGTCTGGACCCTAGTTCCCCTTCCTAAAGGAAAATTTGCAATTGGAACAAAATGGGTTTTCAGAAACAAAAAGGATGAGGATGGCATAATAATCAGAAACAAAGCCCGGTTGGTTGCAAAAGGATATTGCCAGGAAGAAGGCATTGATTATGATGAAACCTTTGCACCTGTAGCTAGGCTAGAAGCAATCAAAATCTTCTTAGCCTATGCTGCACACAAAGGATTCAAAGTTTATCAAATTGATGTTAAATCTGCATTTCTTCATGGTAAATTAAATGAAGAAGTCTATGTCCAACAACCACCTGGATTTGAAAGTACAGAGTATCCTAATCATGTGTATTATTTGGATAAAGCTCTGTATGGACTCAAACAAGCCCCAAGAGCTTGGTATGAGACTCTGTCCACTTTTTTGATTAACAATGGATTTGAAAAGGGCACAATTGATACAACCTTATTCATCAAAAGGTACAAGAATGAGATGCTTTTAGTACAAATTTATGTTGATGACATTATATTTGGCTCTATCAATCAAAAGTATTGTGACAAGTTCTCAGAATTGATGAAGAGTGAATTTGAGATGAGCCTCATGGGAGAATTAACTTTCTTTCTAGGCTTACAAGTAAAACAAACTTCAGAAGGTACATTCATAAGTCAATCTAAGTATGTCTCTGAAATTTTGCAAAAATACAAACTCAATGATTCAACTTCAATGAGAACACCTTTATCCACCGGAGTCAAACTTGACTCTGATCCATCAGGAGAGAATGTGGATATAAAAACCTACAGAGGGATGATAGGTTCACTATTATACTTAACTGCAAGTAGGCCTGACATAATGTTTGCAACATGCCTTTGTGCTAGATATCAAGCAAATCCAAAAGTATCTCATTTAACTGCTGTGAAAAGAATTTTCAGATACCTCAGAGGGTCACAAACATTAGGCCTCTGGTATCCAAAACTTTCAAATTTTGATCTAACAGCTTACACTGATGCAGATCATGCCGGATGTAAGCTTGACAGAAAGAGTACCTCTGGATGTTGTCAGTTATTGGGCAATAAGCTGGTAAGTTGGTCATCCAAGAAACAAAACTGTGTTTCCACTTCAACTGCAGAGGCAGAATATGTTGCTGCTGCTAGTTGTTGCTCACAAGTATTATGGATGAAAACTCAGCTCAGAGATTATGGCCAACAATTTGACAGAATTCTAATTCTCTGTGATTCAAAAAGTGCCATAGCCATCTCTGCCAATCCAGTACAGCACTCCAAAACCAAGCACATCGATGTAAGGTACCACTTTCTGAAAGATCATGTTGAAAAAGGAACAATAGAGATGTATTTTGTACCAACTGAACTTCAACTTGCTGATATTTTCACAAAAGCTTTAGATGAACGAAGGTTCAATTTTTTAATTAGCAAGTTGGGAATGTTGAATATGTCTAACTAACAAAAGAGCAGAGTCTCTGAATCGAGTAGAGTCTCTGATCCTTTTATCAGAGCCTCTAGACTTTCAAATATGGTAAAACTTACTCTTATGAATCTCCAAGCATGTGTCAAGGGGGAGACAACGACCCTTTCATCTTCCAAGGGGGAGAAATGATCTTGTCTCTGATGTTTATATCAGAGCCTCTGATCTTGCCTCTGATGTTTATATCAGAGCCTTTGATCTTGTCTCTGATGTTTATATCAGAGCCTCTGATCTTGTCTCTGATGTTTATATCAGAGCCTCTGATCTTGTCTCTGATGTTTATATCAGAGCCTTTGATCTTGCCTCTGATGTTTATATCAGAGCCTTTGATCTTGCCTCTGATGTTTATATCAGAGCCTCTGATCCTGTCTCTGATGATTTTATCAGAACCCAGATCTGGTCTCATTAACCAAATCCTCAAGGATTTTTTTTTAATAAATCTTTTTGGATAACCACTCGTTTCTTTTCTGACGGTTTACTGACACAAAGCGGTTCTCCCCTACACGCCTAAACGTGTCACCCATCAATTCGGGGATGATGGAACGTCCTTTCTGCAATTAAGACTCTCATTCGCCGCTTCAATAACCTCTCCCTCTACCTTCATTTTTGTAGCTATAAAATACCCTGTTCACTTCCCATTACTCTTTACGCTCTCAAAATCCAAAAGCCGATTCTCTCTTTCTAAGCTTTCATCTTTATCAACCTGCAACAATGGCGGCTCATTCCCAAACTTCAGATAACTCAAGCAAACTAGTTCCAAGCTTAAATTTGGTACAGTTCGACGTTCCAGTCAAAGGAAACAACTACTTTCTGGACGTAACCCCATCAAAATATGATGAACAGTTTCGCCCAATCCTCGACTTTTTCACCAACTGCGAACTCAATGATGTTCTAACCAAACATGCGTCAGATATTCCCCTTCGCTTTGTCCAACAATGGTGGTATTCAAGTGAATACGACGATGAAAAGGAAGGACTGGTTGGGCACATTAACCTAGGTGAACAAAGCTTAAGCATAAGGATAACCCCACAAACCCTAACTCGCCGATTCAACCTCCTCACCACAACTGATCTTCAAATAGAAACCTTTGAGAAACCCCCAACTCAAGAAGTTCTTCTTCAGTTCCTCCAACACTTAGGCTACAACAAAGAAATAACACGCCTCAGTCAATTCAGACGTCAGTACCTGCCTCCCAAATGGAACTTTATGTTCAGTGTTCTCAACCGAACAATAACCTGCAAAATTGGAAGCCAGGATCAGACTCATCCAGCGATAATAGCCATAATGTATGCTCTCTTTTTCAACAGAAGCATCAATATGGCCCACATTCTTTTCTGTGAGATGCTGACAGCGGTGGACAAGAAGAACAAGGACTTGGCCAAAGGAAAACAACCAATATCGGTACTGTTTCCACGATTCATCTCAGTGGTCATTCAACGAGCAATGAAGAAATTCTCCATCACTGAGGAGGGCCCAATGACACCTCTGTTTATGATGAACTCATTCAAAGCAACAGAGGTTCCTCCGTATCCACATGACCGACGTTTCCCACACACCATGATTGAAATCATTCCTGCTGACTCTCCTACCCATCTCCTACTTAGTCGTGTTGCCCAAACATCAGAACCGATGATGGGATCCCCAACACATTTAGGTTCTGAGCCTGAGCATGAATCAGAGAGTGATATCTCTGATACTGCTCAAAACATTAACAGAGCGCAACCAGAGGGTGGCTCTGAGAGAGTGAGGAAGAGAAAACATGAGAACCCTCCCTCTGACGAAGAGAATAACTCTGTCAGAGTAGAGGAAGGTGAGAACGAGAGAATTCCAGAGGGTGAGTTTCTAAACCTAGAATCTGAGGGCGGTGAGGTAGAAAAAGATGTCCTTGATGACACAAATGAGAGAATCCAAAGCCCAAATCCCAGTGCAAACAAATTTACTGTCCAAGATGGTCCAGCATCAATGGACATTGAAACAGAGGTGCACACCTCGAACCCTTCCAATCCTAACCGCTCAGAGGCATCTGCTTCTGCCTCTGACGCATGCACCAGAGGGGAAACCTCTGATACGGCTAAGTCCTCCCAAAAGGACTTGGACCAAAATAAAAATACTCACTTACCCCAGAGTATGTCACCTCCACCCACACATGATGCCTTTGTGGCTCAAAATAAGTTGGACCGTCCCTTAGAACGTAAGGATTGCCTGTCAGAAAAAGAATGGCACGACCTTATTGCACAAGGAATCCTTAGCCTGGACAGCAAGGTTTCTAAACACATTCGTTTCTCATCATCAGATTCTGACTCTGATGATCAGAGACCAATCGGAACCATTATAGGGAGATCCTTGAAAAAGGGTCCCCAAGGATTAATGGGAAGTCCTTCCGGAGACAACATCAAACCACCTCCGACAGAAGGCCCCTCTGAACTCGAGGGAAACTTAGAATCATGTGTTGATCCTAAGGTTACCCCCTCTAATTACGTTACCAAAGAGGAGTTCAAAATCTTTGGTGATGAAATCAGAGAATCTCTGAAGGAGATAAAACTTCAAATGCAGAAGACCTCAGAGGCCTCTGCCTCTAACTCTGAAGTTGAAAAGCTCACTTCAGAGGTCTCTGAGCTGCGAAAGACGGTTCTCAATCAGAACGAAAAACTGGATACTCTGGAAAGCCTGGTCATAAAAAATGACTCAGTTTTGTCTAGAGAGATTCAGAACTCCAAAACAGAGCTCCTCAAGGCGATTCCTCCTACCTCTGCCCCCACTCCAACAAATGCAGCCTTTTCTCAATTCAAAGAGGAAGTCTTGCGTTCTTTGGCAGAGGTAATTGCAAAGATCTCTACCTCCTCTGCTGCTGCTCCTGCTACAACAGAATTCATTACAAAGGCTGACCTAACCAACTTTTCAAAGAAGATCACCAGCAATGTTTTGAATATCTCCAGCAAGTTCGTCTCCAAGACCACTCAGCAGAACAAAAAGATTGAAGACCTTCTGAAGAATGTCAAATCTTCAGAGGGAGTATTGAAGAGAAAGGTACCAGAGGTCGCATGCTCTGAGGAAGCACGGAAAAAGGCAAGGTATGAAGATTCTGATGACGCAGATGACCAATCTCAGGGGTCATCCGATCTTCATAAGGGGGAGAAAACTCCTACACCAAAACCTGTTGAAACACAAAAGGAGTCCACTCCCTCTGAAACAAACCAAAGCAAGGAGAAAGGAATAGAAAGACGCTCAACCTCCACCTCTGCTGAAGATCTTCAGGCAACTTTAAAATCGCCAGTACCTGTCATCTTTCTAGCACCATCCACATCAAGTGCTCCAATAATAGCTGCAACTCCAGAAACTATTGGAGCTCTGGATGAAGATGAAGACGAGCAGCTCGTAGACTTCTCAACATCAGAAGATGCATTCTCATCACCAGAAAGACCAACTTATGTGATGAGAGATGCCTACGAATCAGAATCTGAACAAGAAGAAAAATCAGAATCTGAAAAAGAAGAAAAATCAGATTCTGAAAAAGAAGTTGAAGTAGTTGATGTCGAAGAATATGTCTTCAAAAATGCTCAACCACATCATACTTCAACAACGTCAGAGCTGAGGGAATCACCAGAGATAGATGGCTACATCTCTGAACCCTCAAAAGAAGATCCTCCACAAACAATGGAACCAGAAACCATGGTTGCTGATGAACAGGCTCCTTCAGAGAATCCTGTTCAGAAAGCAAGCATCGGTCTTCCAGCAAAAGTGTTCAATAAACCACCCACATTCCTCGAATCAAATCCAGAAGCTTCCATAGAAGACCACTTCAGATACATTTACTGTGAGTTCAACATGGCAGATACACTGGTCATTCCTCTAAATCCAAGAATCAGAGAGGACATGCCAGACTATGAGCGAAGATTTATCAGAGATAAAACAAAACCAAGAGCACAGGTCCTCTCTGATGATCCAATCATCAAAATCAACAAAATCTCAGAAAAGACCTTTGCTTACAACAAGATAATCTATAGGAATTATGTGGTAACTCGATCTGATCAGAAGATTTACGAGTTCAATGACAATGATCTCGTAAATCTAAATCCATATGATTTACCACATTTATATGCCTATTGCTCTGCCAGGTATGATCATGGAAGAAGGGAAATCAGGATGGGCATGTTTGAAGTCCGACGGGCAATGGAGGCCTATGTCAAACACCGAGCAAAACGTGACTTTCAAATTGCTCTGAACCTAGGGGAAGAAAAGCTGGAAGTAACTGAACCTGTGGAGTCATTCGACAAACTTAAAGAACAGAAGACTGGATCAATCGTTGCAGAACCTCTGGGTTTCGTCTTCAGAATAAATCAAGAAACGAAAATCTTTCTAGCTTCAGAAGTGTCGAAGTACTCTGATGAAACCTTGAGAGGTATAAAGAAATTGATCCATGCAAAGGAAGAAAGGCACAGAGCAGATTTACTGGCAAAGCTTGACTTAGAGATCGACTCGATGATCAGCTTCAGAGCTCTGATCATGAAATTCCATGGAATCTGTACAAGTGACAAATAGTAGTCTGTTTCTTTATTTCTTTTATTATTACTTTCTTTGTATTAAACTTCCAAATGTTTAAGAAGTAATACTTAAGAGGATAATTTTCTCCTCTATGCTTTCTAGTGTAAAATTCAATTCTCTGTTATTTTTTTGTATCTTCTATTTTCGACACTTAGGGGGAGATTGTTAGCTCCAAATCATCTGTTAAAGTGTTGAAAATACCAGTCCTATTTCAGAGGACTTTCAAGAAGATACACTTCAGAGGACGAAGACTTCAGAGGATGAAGACTTCAGAGGATGAAGACTTCAGAGGACACACCTGCCTCTGAAGTACTTTTCAGCAACTAAGACATCAGAGATGGCTTCATCAGAGCTCTGAAGACATTCTCTCTTGATGTTCGTGTGAAGACGAGATGGCTTCATCAGAGGCTCTGAAGACAATGTCAGAGGCTCTGATGACATTCTCTGAAGATGTTCTCTGAAGTTCAGAGAATGAACAGAAGAACAGATGACACGTCACTTAGTGATAAGATTTACTTTCTAGAGTAGGTCACTGTTCAGCATGCTCTTTCTCGTCATACAAGTACACTGCTTACTTTATGGTCCTATAAATAGGACCATCACCTTATTGTTCAAAGAGTGCTTAAGAAGTTATATATTTGAGAATATAAGTTGAATACTTTATTCTAAGAATATCTTGTTTATCTTTATCTGCTTTATGAACTGTGATATTTGAATCTCCTTTGATATTAAACTGTATTACTTCCGTTGTCATTACTCTTATTGTTTATATCATTGTTATGAGATTAGATCTGGGATCCAACAGAATTTCTCTATCTCTGGAATGTACTTTAGAGGCAAGGTTGCTCTCTGAAGTCTATCTCTGAAAGTCCTCTGGAAAAGGACTTAGATTATTTTCAATACTTTTACATATCAGAATTAGGGCTAACAATCTCCCCTTAAGTATTGAAAATAAAAAATTGCAAAATAGCAGAAATAATTAACTAAAAAGCAAAGAGGAGAAAATCATCCTCTGTTAATTGTTACTTCTCACTAAACATTTTAAGTTACAAACTGAGAGAATATAACAAACAAAAATTACAAGGAAAGAAACTAAATTCTAACACCAGAGCAAATCCTATGAAATTTCATGATAAACTTTCTGAATTCAATCATAGAGCTAATCTCTAAGTGTAGTCTCTCAAATAAGTCATCTCTGTGTCTTTCCTTCTTCACACCTATTATCCTTAGCACTGCTCTTAAGGTTTCATTAGAGTACTTAGCCACCTCTGATGCAAAGAAAATCTTTTTGACGTTGTTGACTCTGAAGACGAATCCCAGAGGCTCTGCTATGATTGAGCCAGTCTTGCATTTCTCTAAGCCTTCACAGGTCTCAATTGGAGCAGTTACCCCTAGCCTTTCTTCTCCAAGGTTCAGAGCAATCTGGAAATCTAACCTTGCTCGAAGTTTAATGTGATCTTCCATGGCACGTCGGACTTCATATTGACCCATTATAAACACTCTTCCTCTTTCATATTTTGCAGAGCAGTAGGCATGGAGTAGAGGCAAATCATAAGGGTTCAAGTTCACAAGGTCATTGTCATTGAATTGGTAGACCTTTCCATCAGAGCGAATGACCTCGTAATGCCTATATATTATGTTGTTGTAGGCAAACTTCTTTTCAGAGATCTTGTTTTCTCTGTTATGAGTGACTCTGAAAGAACATCTACTCTTTGGCTTGTCTTTTCTCTAATGAACCTCTACTGAAGCTCGTCCATGCCTTCTCTGATTCTTAGGTTCAGAGGGAATTTGAGTGTTTCCTCTATATTGAATTCACAATATAGGTATCTGAAGTTATCTTCAACTAATGTCTTTGGTTCTGAGTGTTTCCTCTATATTGAATTCACAATATAGGTATCTGAAGTTATCTTCAACTAATGTCTTTGGTTCTGAGGCTAGGAACTCTGGAGGTTTTGTGAACCTTGAGAGTGCAGGGATTCCAATGCTTGTCTTCTGAACAGGTTCCTCTGGAGGTACTTGTTCATCAACAACCACTGTTGGTTCTTCAGCAGACAACTTTTGGGTTGTCTCTAGTTCTGTCAGGATCGAAATTCAAAACAAGAATTTAAATAAACACTCAGAAACTTTGTTAAAGAAGTTGCGGAATAACACTTTAACAATAAATCAATGAAACAGTGTATGAATTCAAATAACAAGTTATATTGAATTAACTTGATGATTACAACCAAAGCCTCAATCTGTTGAACAGACTCAACAGACGTTCAAAACTTCTCTAATGAAAGGATCACTAATAATCTTGAGGCTAATTCTTTCTAAAAAACAAAAGACGCATGTTCTTTATATTTGCAATCTTTTAAACAAAAGACTTCTAGACTATATATATAAAACATATTACAAGATAATTATTAAAGAAAACGTTGATCTTCAACATCCATTCCAAAATGATCTTCATTTCCTTGTCTTTCGCTTTAAGTCATCTTTATCAACAACAGCAACATTAATCTTCCAGCAGTATCTTCTGGTCATCAGCAGTACTAACATGCTAACAGTTGTAATTTATGACTGGCAGTACTAACTCTCCAAGCAGCACTAATACTACTAGCAGTAGTAATCTTCAAGCAGTACTAATCAAACAATACTAACAACATCAGAAGTATTAACTCTTAGCAGGACTATCCATACTTAGCCTATTTTCATACCCAACAATCTCCCCTAACTTAACTTTTGAAATCAAGAAGTTAAGTTCTTCAGAATACGGTCTTCATGATGCTTTCAAAATTACTTCTTAATTTCCCAGATTAGGATCCAAACCTACACTTTGATTAATTGTTCTTCTAATCACAATTCTGGCCATTTTTGAACCTATAGGATAGACCAACTTAGCTTTCAGCATCCCTTGCAACTTTACTTTGCTGTGGTCATACACCTTATCAACCAAATAGTACTCATGAAAGCTTTTATCAATGGTTATGACATAGACTCCAGATCTTTCAAAAAGCATCCAATGATCAATACTTTTGAATCCATCTTTGTGATGCAAGTCTTTGATAAGATATTTAACTCTATCAGGGTCAAACATCATGCACAGAAACTCCAAAGCCATCTTTGTTAAGCTCATCCCTGCTCCTTTCAACAAGTCACCATATAAGTTCAAACCAACTTTGTACATTTCTTCCAAATCAACTCTGGTACAACTTCTGATGATCTTTCCCCAAGTTTAATAGACCTCATACTTGTCACCCATTCTTTTGATTCTGAAGTATTCTGTTCTTTTATCCACCAAAGTATCCCAATGAATAATTTCTGGAGCTTTCACTGAGATAGGATCAACTTTCACTGGTTCTTCATCAGTCACTGTCATATACAAATCAAACTGCTCATCAGATTGTCTTGGATGTTCTGAAGATTGTTGACTTGATTGATCTTGACTCTGCTTTTTAGTTTCAACATGCTCTTCTTGTTTCAGCTGCTCTATAGGAGGTGCAACAGTAGGATTTGATGATTCAGCTTCTATTCTTTCACTTTCCTGCTCTTTCTCACCTTCCTCAGTCCTTGGCCTTTTTGCTTGTTTCTTTGAAGCAATTGACTTCATTCTTTTAATAGCTCCAATCTTTTGAGCTAAAGTCTCTTTCTTCTTGACTTCTATCTTTTCTTTTGTAGGAGTGCCTTCTTCACTGTCAGGAAAAGGCTGTTGAATGTTCAGATCATGTCTTTCTTTCATTTTTCTTTCAAATTCAACCCTCTGACTGAAGTCTCCTTGAAGCTTGGCCATCTCCTTCTTGTATAAGTCTTCTATTCTGCCAAAAGACATTTTGGTAAACATCCCTTTAGAAACTCCAACCGATCATTTCAAGAAGTTTATCATTTTTCTTCTTTCCTGTGTAGCTAGGAAGGTCTTTGAAGGCTGTCTTTTCTTTGAAGCTTTCATTGTAACCCTTTTTGCAGCAGTTTTCAAGCTCTTCTGGTATTCTTCATTGAGCCTTTTTGCCAGATCTAAGGCAAGCTTTATGTCTTTAGCTTTTTGGATTTCATTCTCCTTTTCAAGTTCCTTCTCAAACTGTACATTTAACTCTTTTACCAATTCTGCATCCAAATATATTTGTTTTTGCTTCTTTAAAGGTTTCACAGGCTCAACCATCTTCTCTTTGCCTTTCTTCTTGGCCTTTGACACACTAACCTCTTTCCTTTTCTTCTTTGAGCCTCCTTCTTTGATCACCACTCCCTTAGCCTTTTGAGTGGCCTTAGGAGTGTCATTCTTTGCCTTCATCAGAGTCTCTGCAATCTCTATTTCTTCTCTAGACATACCAGTTTTTGCTGCTACTGTCTCTGTTTCTACTTCTTTGGCAGTTTCTACTTCTGGTTCAGTAGTTACTGTTGCTTCAACATTTTCTGCTTCTTTCTCTGTTGTTTCTGCTGTTTTCACAAATGTTTCTGCTTCAACCTTCTTTTCAGCTTCACCACTAATCTCCCCCTCAAACTGAAATTCCATGCCAATTGAGCTTTCCTTCTCACATTCAACTTCTTGATTCTCCCCCTTTTTGGACGCATCATGAGCCCTTCTCCTTTTCTTCAAGATAAACTGTTTTCTCTTCTTTTTGTGCACCAAATTCAACACCAGCTTCTTGAGTTTGTCTATCTGGCTTTGTTGAGAAATGATCACCTTTTTCAGCTCCTTCATTTCTGAACTCTGATTGATTACATCCAGGTTGACATTACCAATTGTTTCCATCAATTCATCATAGTTATATCTGTCCTCACCTCCTTTAGGTGTGTTGAGCACCCTTGAAGGATCCTTGGATCTTTTAGTAGAGGCCTTCTGCCTAGCAGAAGCACCTACTACCCCCTTGGTTTCTTGGCACCTGGGTCCCTTAGATGATTTATCATCCAAAGTTGACGTGGGGGAGGTCTTAGTGATGTTCACACTGTCCTGATCCACACCTTGTGCAGAATCAGTAGAGTGAGCCTTACTTCCCACTAGCTCATCCTTCTCCTTAGAGAACACCTTCTTGGGGTTGGGAGACACCCCTGTGGATTCCCTTTGGATATTCTCTGATGGAGAATGCTACATTAGAGGGGTTGTAGGCTTTTGGGGTGTAGATACATGAAGGGAAGGAACCTTCTGTACCTTTTTCCATGCATATTGTTGAGTGATGGCGGGAATTGGATTAACAACATGGAGCTGAGGAGGATCATTTGAAATGAATGGTGTGGGTAGGTCATTAGTGGGTTGGTCAGATATGGGTTGTGACCCTGATGCCTCACCATGGGAATAGGACACAACCATCATTGTAGAGAACAATGGTGTGTCTTTTCCAGAAAAGTCCTTACTAGGCCTTCTCATATTAGAAAACACCTTCCCTTTGAGAGGTTTAGGTACATACATCTCTTCAAAAGAGGGTAAATCCGTCAATTCTTTATTTAGTACCTCTTGCACAAACCTTGGATACATATAGAATCTTTTGATTTTGGTTTTGGTATCCAAGTTTGACATCAAATCATTGAAAATCATTTGAGAAAAATTGAACTTTCTGGAGGTAGCTAGGCATACAAGAGCATAAGCTATTGTAATGCTAAACTCACTCCATCCAGTTGTTTTTCGAGATAAACAATGTTGAAGAGTATGACAAAAGAATCTCCACTGAGGTGAAAATTTGCTTTTGAAAAACTTGTAGACCTCAGTAGGACCTTCATACCCCATTCGACCAATTTCGAGAAATAGGTCTTCCTCTGGGAGAGTAGACATACCTGAGTCATCATCTAGATGAAGATGAGTGCGTATGCATCCTTCTGTGATTTGGATAGGTTTATCACAGACCCGTGATTGAATGAGTTGAGTTCCAGCAATGGTCTGAATGGATGCGTTTGCCCAGAACTGTCGCATGTGTTCCACATAGATGGTAGGATTGACTGTGAGTGCATATGCAATGTGGGATGATTTCAGGAAATCCACAATTTCATGACAACTCTCAGCTTGTTTGGGTTTTTGCAGCACTGCAAGCTCATTGTGATCGTCAACAAAATCCAGTCCTGCCATCGTTCTTGGGTTCGAATCAACACTAGGGTTTACGCACTGGGAAGCAAGAATTCTATAGAGAGAGAGAGAGGGGATGAAAACTCGCTGGAAATTCAAAGAGTCGTTTGGGTTTTGGCGGTCAGAGAGGGTATTTATAGGGTAAGGGATTTAGTTAAAAGCAGTACTAAGTACCCTAGCAGCATTAACACAAACCCGCAGTATTAACCCATATAAGCAGTGGTAACGAATAGCAGTAGAAACACATACCTGCGGTATTAACACTTACTAGCAGTATTAACATAGACTAGCAATATTACCACTTTCTCGCAGTAGTAACACATAGCAGTAGAAACACATACCAGCGGTATTAACACTTACTAGCAGTATTAATACATACGAGCAGTATTAACACTTACGAGCAGTAGAAATAAAGAAAGCAATAGTAACATTGCACTGGCAGTATAAACCACCTAGCAGTATACCATACTTAACTATAGTCTGAACTGTCATTCTGAAACACTTAAACACAAAGGGTTAGCAGTACGATGCACAAAGAAATATGATAAATGAAACATCAAAAAGTCTATACAAAAATGGTACATGAGGAGAAATGATAGAGGCTTATTCAATGTTTATCATGCCCACACTTGTGACTAAGAATGTGAATCTACCCACATCAAAAGCTTTGGTGAATAGATCAGCAAATTGATTACTAGTGTGTACTTTCAAAACCTAAATTAATTTCTTTTCATTGCATTCTCTAATAAAATGGTACCTGATTTCTATATGCTTGGTTTTAGAGTGCTTGACTGGATTATTAACAATGCTTATAGCACCGTTGTTATAAATGAAGATGGGAGTGTGAAGAAAAGTAATACCATAGTCCAACATCTGATTCTGAATCCATAGCACTTGTGAGTAACAGCTTGCAGCAGTTATATACTCAACTTCTGTTGTAGACGTGGACAAAGTGGTTTGCTTTTTACACTGCCATGAAACTAGCCTTGCACCCAAAAACTGACATCCTCTTGATGTAGACTTTCTATCCAAGTTTGCACCACCCAAATCACTATCTGAATATGTAAGTAGATCAAATGGTGAATCATGAGGATACCAAAGACCCAACCTAGGTTGTCCTTTGAGATATCTGAAGATCCTGTTGACTGCTTGAAAGTGAGATTGCTTAGGCTTAACTTGAAATCTTGCACACACACATACAGCAAACATAATGTCTGGTCTTGAAGCTGTTAGATACATGAGGGAGCCTATCATAGATCTATAATGATGGACATCCACATCCTCCCCCTCAATATTTGTAGTGATCTGTCTGTGTGTTTCCATAGGTGTGCTTACAGGCTTTGCTTCTGAAAATCTAAACTTTGTAAGTATATCCTGCACATACTTGGATTGACTTATGAAAATGCCATCTTTCTTCTGTTTAACCTGTAGCCCAAGGAAGAATGTGAGTTCATCCATAGAGCTCATCTTGAATCTTTTGTGCATCAATTCCTCAAAATCCTTACACATTTGATCTTTTGTGGATCCAAAGATGATGTCATCCACATATATTTGTACAAGCAGGATGTCCTTCTTCTTCCTTTGAATAAAAAGGGTCTTGTCAATGATTCCCCTTTCAAAGCCATTTTTCAAGAGATAGGTAGACAGAGTGTCATACCATGCTTTTGGTGTTTGATGTAGCCTATAGAGTGCCTTCTTTAATTTGTATACTTTATCAGGAAAGTTAGGATTCTGAAACCCTGGAGGCTAAAAAACATACACTTCTTCTTAAATTTTCCCATATAGGAATGCTCTCTTAACATCCATCTGATATACTCTAAACTTCATGAAAGAAGCATAGGCTAGAAATAGCCTAATTACCTCAATTCTGGCTACTGGTGCAAACACTTCTTCATAGTCTATCCCCTCTTCTTGTGTGTACCCTTGTGCCACAAGTCTGGCCTTGTTCTTTATCACTATCCCTCTCTCATCTTTCTTGTTCCTGAAGATCCATTTAGTTCCTATTGCCCTGTGTCCTTGTGGAAGGTCAACCAGATCCCACACATTTTGCAGCACAAACTGCAGCAGCTCCTCTTGCATTGCTTCAATCCAGCTTGAGTCTTTCATTGCATCATATGCCTTCTTGGGTTCAATCTGGGATAGAAAACATGACAATAACCCTGACTATAAGTCTTTCAATCCTCCTAACTTACTTTTATGCCTTGTGATAATGGGAGAATTGATATCACCAATCACCAATTGAGGAGGATGATTCTTCTGAGTTCTTGTTTGATGGGCAGCCTCCTCATTAATATTTGCATCCAGATTAGAGTCATTCTTTTCAGGAGTGTTTCCACCAAATACTGAAGAATTTTCTTCATCAGTATCATCTTCTAACAATGTGGGCATTTCAGGACCTGTGTTTCCTGAACCTGAAGGATGAGCATCCTCTTTATTACCTTTATCCTCTTCATCACCTTTATCATCTTCAGCCTGTTCTGGTTCAGAATCCTCTGTTTTTGAATCTTCCTTCTTTTCTTGTTGACAAAATTCAACAGGATCAACTATAGGTATTGGGAACAGCACAAACTCTTTTCTCTGTTCTTGTATCTTTTCTGAACTTGTTCCTGCAATTTGCTCATTACTGAAACCCAAAGAATTAGTTAGTAAATCAATGTCAAACAGCCAATCAGGACCCGTACCAATTTGATTGGGTGTGTTCTCATTACATTTGACATTGTCACTTTCCTCTATAATCCTGGAAGAACTGTTGAATACTCTATATGCTTTGCTCTGAGAGGAGTATCCAACAAGAAATCCATCCTCAGCTTTGCTTTCAAACTTGCCTAAATGAGATTTGGTGTTGAGAATTGTGCAAGGACACCCAAAAGGTTTGAAAAATCCAATAAAAGGTTTCTTCTTTTTGAAAAGTTCATAAGGTGTCTTTCCTTGGGATTTGACTACTAGAACTCTGTTTTGGACATAACAAGCAATATTAACTGCTTCTGCCCAAAAAGTAATGGGTAGCTTTGAATCTGCCAACAGAGATCTGGCAGCCTCAATCAATGTCCTATTTCTCCTCTCAACAACACCATTCTGTTGAGGAGTCCTAGGAGCACTGTATTGTCTCTCAATACCTTTAGTCTCACAAAAGCTGTTTAAGTCACAGTTTTTAAACTCAGTTCCATTATCAGATCTGATGACTTTAACTCTTAGATTTGTTTGGTTTTCAATCCTAAGAACAAAGGATTTGATCAGTCCACTTGTCTTATCCTTAGTCCTCAGAAAATATACCCAAGTGAATCTAGAGAAGTCATCAACAATAACAAAGCAATAGGATTTCTTACCAATACTCATCACATTTGTATGACCAAAAAGATCCATATGCAATAACTGAAGAGGTGAAGAGATTGTGTTTATTTCTTTGGACTTATGAGAAGTTTTGTGTTGCTTGCCTTTAAGACATGCAACACAATGATCATCACATGAAAACACCCTTTGAGGCAAACCTCTCACAAGGTTGTTTTTCACAAGTTTGTTCATAGTTTTAAAATTCATGTGACACATCCTTCTGTGCCAAAGAGATGATTCATTTAAAGAAGCTTTTGAAAACAGATAGTTTAGTGATGAATCAGCTGAAACACTCTCTAAGTCCAAACAATAAACATTATCCTTTTTTGGAGTTCTAAGTAGTATCATATTTTCATCAACTAGCTTGAATCCTGAAGCAAGGATAATACATTCAGTATCACTAAATAGTATAGTATGTTTCTTGTCACAAACATGTGATACACTTAACAGGTTGTACCTCAATTGCTCAACATAGTAAACATCTTCAAAAGTCATCTTATCTTTTGATACCATACCTTTTACCACTTATCTTACCTCCTTCTGGATTGTCACCAAAAGCAACACGTCCTCCATCAAACCTTTTGAAAATTTGAAGGCAGTCCATGTTACCTGTCATGTGCCTAGAGCAACCACTGTCTACATGCCAAATGATCTTCCTCTTGAGCTGTTGGTTGCCCTGCACATAAGATAAAACAGTTAGTGTTTTGAGGGAACCCAAGCCAAAATGGTCTTGTGTTAGGACATAAAATGTCTAAGTTTGGAAATTTTTGTAAAGGGTCTACAATTTATATTTGTATTGGGCTTTATTATTGTAATTGGGCTTTAATGTAAATGGGCTTGGGCTTTAGGTGAAAACAAGTGAGAGAAAGGGAGATATAAATAGTTTATGTGATTAATGTTTTAGGGTTAAGTCTTTCATAATACAATGTAGCCGCTTTGAGGGATTGTGTGTTCTAGAGAGAGAAACACTTTCTCTCTCTAGGTTTGTGTTATGTTCTTTAATTGCAAGTGAATAAAAGGTATCTTTCCCAATCTCATCTTGTTATCTTATTTGATCATGAATGATTGTTGAATCTGGGATAACAATTGGTATCAGAGCTAGATCAAAGAATTTTTCTTTGATTCGATCAATTTTCAACCGTTCATGTTCATCGGTCCAATGTTTTTGATGAATTGTCGATTTTGGATTTGATTTTGAGTTTGAAGCTGCTGTTACCGAGACTATAATTCTATAAATCCATTGCCATCTATTTGTTAATATTTAATTTGTGATTGGAAGCAAAATTGTTAGTGGGTCGGTGCTATGGTTTTGTTTTTCAATGAAAGTGGTGGCTTTGATTTTCGTTAGAGAATGGCGGCTATGATTAAAATTGTTGCCGGCGGTAGTTGATTCATGGATGGTGGCTTCAATTTAGGAATATGAATTTTGTGATATCAAATTGTGATTCAAATTTTTTCAATAATGGGTCAGTGGATCACAAGTTAATGGATGATTGGTTTGTTGGTGTGTGATTGGTTATTCAAGGTAGTGGTTCGGTAGTTTTACTTTGTGAATGACGTTGTTGCAATCTCATTTGAGGCGGCGGCTGTTGGTGCTTTTTGATCCGGAACTGGTTTATATGTGATCCGGGTGTTGCTACCTTGTCTACCGGGACTTAGAAACTCCAGCCCTTCCTATCCGGGACGTCAAAGCTTGCCACTCGGGTTTGTAAATACTTATACGGATGTTGGGCTTAATAGTTCACATCTAATATTTTTTTGGGTGGAATGCCAACAGATTTGTTTGGGCCGTATACATTTAAATGTTGGGCTAAATTTGACAGATTTTTCTTATGCATCCGTTTTTGGGCTTAACCGTATATAACCAATTTTTGAGCTTAAGTATCAAATTTTTGACAAGTGATCATGACGTCCGATTTTTTGAAGATTTTTACCGGATTTTATTGTCACAAGTCTCGAGAACCGACTATTGATCCGTTTATATTTCGGATTTTATTTTTGCGCGTTAACCGTGTGATCTGTGGAACAAAAACTTCAAGGAATATTTTTTATTTGTTCCGGAATTTTCTCGTTTGGGTTTTCTCGACAGTTGTTGATTGGTTTTTTTTAACCCTTGCCGAGTAGTGTTTGCTACAAGATGCTTCCTCTACGAGCTGATCAGTACAAGTTCTTAAGATGAACTCCTATTCAACTCGCGGTTCAAAGACAGATTCGTTGTTATAAACTGAAGATGCACTGTGGTTGTCACGCAAAACTCATACATTTCTTTCTTGTGGGCGTAACGAATGTGTTGGGTTTCTAGAGATAAAAGTTGTCTTTAGTGCACTCAGTCGAGGTTATTGCACACATCGAATCTGGTGTTTTAAAGTTGAAACATTAAAGGATAAGAGCTTTATTCAAGGGGGAGCCTAAGCTATTTTGAAGATGCGCAACACTAAAGTTTTCCAAAGAAATCAAGGGGGAGAAGAGTTGGCGCTTCAAAGACGATGATTCCTTTACAAAACTTTAGGGGGAGATTGTTAGGACATAAAATGTCTAAGTTTGGAAAGTTTTGTAAAGGGTCTACAATTTATATTTGTATTGGGCTTTATTATTGTAATTGGGCTTTAATGTAAATGGGCTTGGGCTTTAGGTTAAAACAAGTGAGAGAAAGGGAGATATAAATGGTTTATGTGATTAATGTTTTAGGGTTAAGTCTTTCATAATACAATGTAGCCGCTTTGAGGGATTGTGTGTTCTAGAGAGAGAAACACTTTCTCTCTCTAGGTTTGTGTTATGTTCTTCAATTTCAAGTGAATAAAATGTATCTCTCCCAATCTCATCTTGTTATCTTATTTGATCATGAATGATTGTTGAATCTGGGATAACATCTTGGGTTGCCCTTTCTCATCAACATATTCATAATCAGTAAGCTTAGTTTGGATGAGATGATCAGAGTTAGGAATCTCATGGCTGGAATACTTTGTTAGAATTATAGGTTTGACAATATTAACACTGGAAGTAGTACTATCTTTGTCAGCAGTACTAACTTTGTTAGCAGTACTAACTTGGTCAGCAGTACTAACTTTGTTAGCAGTACTAACTTTATTAGTAGTACTAACTTGGTCAGCAGTAGTATTGATATTAGCAACACTATTTCTGTCAGCAGTACTATTTGAGGTACCAGTACTAACAGGTTTAGTGCATTTTGGAACCCAAATTTTGACAAAGTTGTTTGCTTTCCTATTCTTTGAGTTACTCCTTGATTTGCTTGGAGTATTTTCTTTTGCTTTAGCAAACTTATTCTGAATATGAGATTTCATTGGAGCTGTTCTCACATTATCAGCCATGTGGTTCCTTAATTGTCTTGATTGCTTCCTATAACCAACAGAATTTTGTATTTGTCTTTGAAAAGTAATTCTTTGGTTAACAGGATTGAAATAACAGTGTTTGGCTAAATGATTCAACTTGCCACAAATAAAAGAAGGCTTTGGTCTATTGATTTTGCTAAGATGAATTCCTTGTTTTTGAGCCCACTGGTTATTTCTGTTTCTCTGATTTCCCCTTATTCTATCATGTTGGGGCTTGATTTGTTGACAAGTATAGGGATTTACAACAGTAGTTTGCATATAGTGATCTCCAGGTACCTTTTCCTTTCCTTTCCGGGAAGTTTCTTCATTCTTACTTTCAACATTCTCCTTCCCTATATTGGGCATCTCCACTTTCTCACTCTTGACAAATGGTTTACCCCCCTCTCATTTGTAAGAATATGATTTTCTAAGGGAATTTCCTTCTGGTCTTCCTTATTCTTATCCTCAGTATTCTCTTCTTCAGACTCTACCACTACTTTGTCTAGTGGATCTACTTCAGTGGCTCCTGCAGGTAAGTCCTTCTTATCTTGTCTTTATAAGAGGTCTGAGGTGGGTGGAATATAATTGTTATTGTAAGGTGGAGGGGTGTTGTTGTATCCTATACCTCTTTTCAGTTTTTCATGAACTTGAGATTTTAGTAAAGAGTCCATTGCTTTACAAGCATTTGAAAATTTCTCAATATCTAATTTGGCCTTCTCAAATTCACTCCTTATTTTCTCACATTTCTCTCTAGATTTTTCTAGCTTAATCTCTAACTCCTTTTTCTCCCACTTCCAATAGTTGTGGTCATATGAATGTTGAAGTTCATTGGCTTGGTATGCCTTAATTTGTTCTTCAAAATTCACAATGATCAAACTGGACTCTCTCCTATGTTTCTCCAACCTTTTAAGATCATCACACATGCTCTGATTGTGATCCCTGTACTTTTTAACAGTTTGAAGACAGACTTGAGAGCAAAGTTTAGATTTTACCTCTGTGGGGATTGTTGTGCTTGAAGACTCTGAAACCTCAGCCATCAATGCTTGATTCTAAATTGCCTCATTTGCTTGATCACTCTAATCAAATCCCATTCCATCTTGTGAGACAAGTGCTTGAGATGAGTTCTTGTTGTTGTTGTAGTTTGTGGACTTTGATTGTTGATTGTTGCTCCCATGTTGTTGAGAAATTCCTCCTCTGCATTCCCTTGCAAAGTGCCCTAGTTTATGACACTTGTAGCATTCCACTTTGGATTTGTCAAATCCAGCACGATCTTCTCTTCTCATGGCAAAGTTGTTTCTTCTTGTTCTTTTAATGAATCTTTTGATTCTCATGGTGATCATTGCCATTTGCCACTTGATATCCATCTCTTCAAGGTCATCAACATTGATTTGCTCCAGATCATCATTAATAAGAGAATACTTTGCATGGCTAGCTAGAAAAGCTTCCAAAACAGAATCATTGAGTCCATCCTGTTTTGAGCCATGAGCAGCACTAACTGATTCTGTATTTGCAGAAGAATCAGTAGTAGATGATAAGAGAGCTGCATTGTGAGAGTATCCAGATGGCTTCTTCTTAGATTCAACTTCTGCTTCAAACACCCTGAGATCATTGTAGAGATCATCAAGTTCCTTATCATCCAGATTATCATTCTGCCTGAATGATACTGTATACATTACCCATTCTTCACCAAGAGATCTTAGAAACATTCTGTTGACATCATCCTGGTCCATCTTGACACCAACAGTGGCCAATTCTCCAATCAACTTATTGAACCTATCAAAGGTTTGAGTCATAGACTCATTCTTTGTAGACATAAAATTTTTATATTGTTGCTTGAGAACTGCTTTCTGATTTCTCTTAGTGCTTTTGGTACCTGAAAACCTCTTCTCCAAAGTGTTCCACAGGATTTTGGCATCAGCACAGTTGCAAAACTGATGTTGGTATTCATTAGGAATTGCCAAGAGCAGAGTGCTCAAGGCTTTCATATCAGTCTGTCTTATCTTTCTTTCTCCATCAGTCTTTGGTGGAGGTCTCTTGCCATCTGCTCCCATCTCTCCTTCATTGGAGAGACCATTCTCAATGATGTCCCACATTGAGTAGTCTGTAAGAAGTATATACTGCCTGATCCTGATTTTCCACATGTCAAACTCATTAGGTTTTAGCATGGGAACCTTTGAAACAAGAACACTGTCGTATGATCCGTCCATGATGATTACTGATTTCTGAGTTCCTAATGCTCTGATACCACTTGTCAGGATCGAAATTCAAAACAAGAATTTAAATAAACACTCAGAAACTTTGTTAAAGAAGTTGCGGAATAACACTTTAACAATAAAGCAATGAAACAGTGTATGAAATCAAATCACAAGTTATATTGAATTAACTTGATGATTACAACCAAAGCCTCAATCTGTTGAACAGACTCAACAGACGTTCAAAACTTGTCTAATAAAAGGATCACTAATAATCTTGAGACTAATTATCTCTAAAAAACAAAAGACGTATGTTCTCTATATTTCCAATCTTTTAAACAAAAGACTTCTAGACTATATATATAAAACATATTACAAGATAATTATTAAAGAAAACGTTGATCTTCAGCATCCATTCCATAATTATCTTCATCTCCTTGTCTTTCGCTTTAAGTCATCTTTATCAACAACAGCAGCATTAATCTTCCAGCAGTATCTTCTGGTCATCAGCAGTACTAACATGCTAACAATAGTAATTTCTGACTGGCAGTATTAACTCTCCAAGCAACACTAATACTACTAGCAGTAGTAATCTTCAAGCAGTACTAATCAAACAGTACTAACAGTAGTAATCTTCAAGCAGTACTAATCCAAGCAGCACTAATACTCCTCCTTTTCAACAATGTTTTCTTCTTCAGATTCAGTCCCAAATCCATCTCGCATGATTATTGTGGGATGTTTAGACGAGGAGAAACCATCATCTGAAGAAGGATTACTTGAATAGTCTACCATTTCTTCATCTTCATCCAGAGCACCAATTGTCTCTAGAGTGACATTTATTATAGAAAGTAGAGATGTTGCTTCTGAAGTGGTGGATGGTGCCAAGAATATTACTGGCACTAGAGATTTTAAGAGTGTTGTTTCGTTGTCTTCAGCAGAGGTAGAGTTCCTCTCTAGTTCACTCATCTTTTGTACTCCTTTTCCTTTGTTTGTACAGAAGGGAGGAGCAGAGCCGCTTGCTTCAGCTCTAAGAGAACCTTGTTTCTCCCCGTTTTGATGTTCTGATGATCCTTGAGGTTGGTCATCATCAGAACCATCAAACCTCGCCTTTTTCTTTGCTTCCTCATTACATGAGGTCTCTGGAACCTTTCGTTTTAACTTCAACTCTACCTGTGAGTGACTGCGCTCTAAAGTAGCTTTTGCACAGTCTCTGTTTGTTGGCCTACTTTAGCAACAAATTTGCTTGAGACAATCAACATTTTGTCAGTAACCAACTTGGAGAAGTCGTGAAGGTCAGCTTTGATGACCAAGTTGGTTGTCTCTGAAGATTGAGTAGCAGGAACTGGCAGTTTTGCGATTGTCTTTGTAAGCACTTTGAGCAGCTCAATCTTGAAGTTCGAAAAATCGTTAGAGGTGACAGAGGGATTTAGAGCAGAGGGAGCTGGAATGGCTCTGATAATCTCTGTTTTTGCCTCTGAGATGTCTTTAGATATGGCAGTTGAGTTGTTGAGGACCATCCTTTCCAGAGAATCAAGGTGGTTGTTGTTGGAGGTATGTGCAACATGCAACTCAGAGACCTCTGAAGTTAATTTAACAACTTCAGAGTTCGAGGTAGAGGCCTCTGAGGTCTTCTCCAAATGAAGTTTTAGATCGTCCAGGGATCCTCTGATTTCATCACCAAAGATTTTAAACTTTTCTTTAGTGACATAATCATAGTTGGTAACCTTGGATCCAACACATGGATCCAATTTTCCCTCGAGTCCAGAGGGGACTTCGTTCAGAGCTTGCTTGATGTTGGCTCTAGAAGGACTTCCCATCAATCCTTGAGAATCCTTGTTAGAGGATTTCTCTATAATGGTTTTGATTAGTTGATCATCCTATGAGTCCGATTCAGAGGATGAGAACCTAATGTGTTTGGACACCTTGCAGTCGAGGCAAGTTAGTCCATGTGCGACTAAGTCATTCCATTGCCCTTCAGTGAGGGAATCCCTACGTGAGATCTTAAGCACCTCAGGTACTAAGGGACGGGCACCTATGTCATGAGCCACAGAGGCATCATGTGTGTGGGATAGTGGCATACTCTGGGGCAAGTGAGTACTTATTTCCGCAACTAAGTCCTTTTGGGATGACTTAGTTAGTTTAGAGGTTTCCCCAAGGGTGCGTGCTTCAGAGGCAGAAGGATGTGCCTCTGAGCGGTTAAATTTGGCAGAGTTCGAGGTGTGAACCTCTTTTTCAATATCCTTTGGTGCTGGACCACCTAGGATAGCAGATATGGTTGCACGAGGAGTTGGGCTTGGTGTTCTCTCACTTGTGCTATTAGAGACATCTTTTTCTGCCGCATGTCCCTCGGCTCCTATGGGTTTAAGAATTACACCCTCTCTGGGACTCTCATTCTCATTTTCCTTTGCTATGAGAGAGCTAATCTCTTCCTCAGCATCAAAGGCACCCTCTTTTCTTCTCACTTCAAAGGCACCCTGGTGTTGTCCTCTGATCTCATCTAGAGGAGCACCAGAGCGCTCACTCTCAGTTTCTAACTCTGGCTCAGGACCTAAGTATGTTGGGGATCCCACAATCGTCTCTGAAGGTTGGGCAACATTGCCAAGATAGGCAAGAACAGGGTTGTTTTCAGGAATATAGACCTTCATGGTCTGAGGAAATCGTCGTTCAGAGGGGTATGGAGGAATGGTTGTGGGTTTAAAGTTGTTCATGACATACAGAGGGGTTTTTGGTCCTTCTTCAGAAAGGGTAAACTTTCTAATAGCCCTTCTGACGACTAAAGAAATAAATCTGGGAAACAAGACTGTGGGTGGATGAGTACCCTTGGCGAGGGCTTTGTTCTTCCTTTCAACTGCAGTGTGAATCTCATAATAAATCAGGGCTGCCATGTCTATATTTCTATTAAAAAATAATGCATAGAAGATGGTTAGAATGGTAGGGTTGGCTTGATCCTGGCTCCCTAGTTTGCAGGTCAATGTGCGGTTTAACACACTGAACATGAAGTTCCATATAGGGGGAAGATTATGTCTTCTGAATTCACTTAGTCGTGTAATATTTTTATTATATCCTATGTGAAACAAAAATTCTAGGAGGGTGTCGTGGGAAGGGGGATTTTCAAACTTCTTCATTTCCAGGTCACTGGCTTGTGGTAAGAACAATCTTCTTAAAGTCTTCGGGGAGATGTGAATGGTGACATCTTGGTCACCAGCATCGATATACCCAACAAGTCCTCCAGCATCTTCGATGTATTCACTTGAGAACCACCATTGTTGGACGTAGTTCAAGGGAACATTTGAGTCGAATCGAGTTAGTGTGTCACGTAGTTCACATATTTGAAAGAACTCGAGAATTGGCCTGTATTGTTCATCAAACTTAAGAGGATTTAGTTCGAGATAGAAGTTGTTTAGCTTCACAGGAATGTTGAACTGGGTAAGGTCGCGGTGAGGAACTATTCGGCTTGAGTCATTTGAACCTTCCTGATTTTGTGCCATTGTTGCAGGTGGAAGCTTTTGCTTTCTTGAAGAAGAAGATGAATTACTAAAGAGAGAATCATGAAGTTTGGAAAGAAATCTTAAGAGCGTAAAAGGAAAATGAGTTGTAGAGTGGGTTTTTATGGACGTGAGACATGGGATAGGGGGGCTACAGAAACGGTGATTATGAGTCCCCATGTCAGAAATGTTCCATCGTCCATCAACTCAGATATTGACACGTGGTAATTGAGAGTGAAAGGACGCTTACGTCAGATAGCTATCATTTTGGAGAATTTATCTTTAAAAAAATTATGATAGTTATCCAAGTAAATAACCCACACAAATCAATTTTCCTTTATGAAATAATTAGTTTAAATTCTTTTCTCAAAATTTTAAAAAAATTTAAAATAAATATTGAAAAAAAAATTCAAAACTTGATTTAATAAATATCCAAAACACTAAAGATTTAGTGTTCTGATATATCTTCAGAGCATATTTTGTCAGAGGCTCTGAGAATATTATCAAAGACCAATTAATAGTCTCTTAGTGTGTTTCTCTGAAAGAATCAAGTTTGATTTTCAGAAAAGAGAGTAAAGTATAAGAATGAAGAACATATCTTTCCTTCTGAAATGATCTTCTGATAAAATATCAGAGGCTCTGATATGTATATAAGTCATAGGAGAAAAGGCTCTGATATAAGCATCAAAGGCTCTAAAGTTTTGGTTGTATTACCTTCCATCATTTCTTGCTCCCCCTGACAGATGATGGTTTCTTATTTATTATCCCGCTTGAATTGAGCTTTGGTGTACAAAATGAGATGAATTTGAACATGCTTTAGAGTTTCAGAGACTCTTAAGTCTAAAATATGCTACTTCTGATGCAACTTTTTGGATTTTAGTAGACATATTTAGCATGCCCAACTTGTTGATTAAGAAATTGAACATTCGTTCATCTGAAGCTTTGGTGAAAATATCAGAAAGTTGGAGATCAGTTGGTACAAAATACATTTCAATTGTTCTTTTCTCAACATGATCTTTAAGAAAATGATACCTGACATTAATGTTCTTTGTCTTGGAATGCTGCACTGGATTAGCAGAGATGGTAATAGCACTTCTGGAGTCACACAAAATGGGAATCCTATTAAACTGAAGACCATAGTCTCTGAGTTGAATCCTCATCCAAATGACTTGTGAACAACAACTAGCAGCAACAACATATTCTGCTTCTGCTGTAGAAGTTAATACACAATTTTGCTTCTTAGACGACCAACTCACTAGTTTATTTCCCAAAAGTTGACAACATCCAAAGGTACTTTTTCTATCTAACTTGCATCCTGCATGATCTGCATCTGTGTAGGCCGTTAGTTCAAAACCATAGAGTTTTGGATACCAGAGACCAAGAGATGGTGTGCCTCTGAGGTATCTAAACACTCTCTTGACTACAGATAAGTGAGATTCCTTTGGATTGGCTTGATATCTAGCATAGAGACATGTTGCAAACATTATATCAGCCCTACTTGCAGTTAAGTATAGAAGTGAACCTATCATGCCTCTATAGGTTTTAACATCCACAGATTTTCCTGAAGGATTAGAGTCAAGTTTGACTCTAGTGGCAATAGGAGTTCTCATAGGAGTTGAATCATTGAGTTTGTACTTTTTCAAAATATTAGAGACATATTTGGCTTGATTTATAAAGGTTCCCTCTGATGTTTGTTTTACCTGAAGTCCTAGAAAGAAAGTTAATTCTCCCATTAGACTCATTTCAAATTCACTCTTCATCAGCTTTGAAAACTTATCACAATACTTTTGGTTTGTAGAACCAAAGATAATATCATCAACATATATCTGTACTAGAAGTAGCTCATTTTTATATCTCTTGATGAACAGTGTGGTATCAATTGTTCCCTTTTCAAATCCATTTTCAATCAGAAAAGTGGACAAAGTTGCAAACCATGCTTTGGGAGCTTGTTTAAGATCATATAGAGCTTTATCAAGATGATAAACATGGCTTGGAAACTCTGCACTATCAAATCTAGGTGGTTGTTGGACATATACTTCTTCATCAAGTTTACCATTAAGAAAATCAGATTTAACATCCATTTGATACACTCTGAACCCTTTGTGTGCAACATAGGCTAAGAAGATTCTGATTTCTTTTAGCCGAGCCACATGTGCAAAGGTTTCATCATAATCAATGCCTTCTTCTTGGCAATATCCCTTAGCAACTAGTCTAGTTTTGTTTCTGATGATTATGCCATCTTCATCCTTTTTGTTTCTGAAAACCTATTTAGTTTCAATTGCAAATTTTCCTTTGGGAAGGGGAAGCAGGGTCCAGACTTTATTTCTTTCAAACTCTTGAAACTCATCCTACATGGCATTTATCCAATTAGGATTTTCAAGAGCTTCATTTACCTTCTTTGCTTCAATAATGCTAAAAAAGTTTACAAAATAGCATTCATTGATTGTGGCAAGTCTGGTTTTGACACCATCTGAAGGTGATCCTATGATCTGATAATGGGTGTGATCTTTCGTCCATCTTGTCATGGGAGCTTGAATGTGGGGTGGTGTTTGAGCTTCAGAGATTGCAGGTGGATGCATCTATGTAGTGTTGTTCAGAGGTTCTAAGGATATTTCCAGAGATGGTGATTGTGGATCTGGAGTTTCTTCAGAAGTCTCTGGTTCACCTTCTTATAAAGACTCTTGTTCTTCATCATTTGGTCTTGATGTTTCACTTGGACCTGTATTGAGTGAAGTAGAAGGTGTGTTATCATAGGGACCAGTAAGAATTGTACCAGAAGTCTGTGGTTCCTCTGATGATGCTATGTGAATGTCTCTGAATATGAATTCAGAGTTATCATCATCATTAAAGAAGTCTTCAAAGATTTTGTTGAGTTCAAACTCTCTGAGTTTTGATGATTCAGAGACATTCTTTGTTGTGGATTGATCTTTCTGAATGTCAGAGCTTCTGGTTTCATCAAAAGAAACATTGATACTCTCTTGGATAGTTCTGGTTCTGAGGTTGAACACTCTAAAGGCTTTTGAGGTTAAGGAATAACCAATGAATTTGCCTTCATCTGCTTTATTGTCAAACTTACCAAGATGATCTCTGTCATTCAAGATGTAACACCTGCACCCAAAAACATGAAAATATTTGACATTTTGTTTTCTGTTGTTAATGAGTTCATATGTTGTTTTCTTGAATCTTTTGACAATTATGGCTCTATTTTGGGTAAAGCATGCAGTTGATATTGCTTCTGCCCAAAAGTTGGTTAGAAGATCAGATCCTGCAAGCATTGTTCTTGTAGCTTCAACAAGTGTTATGTTTTTCCTCTCAACAACACCATTTTGTTGAGGTGTCCTTGCTGCAGAGAAGTTAGGAGTTATGCCTTCTTCTGAAAGATAAGAGTTAATCTTGGCATTTCTGAATTATGTTCCATTGTCACTTCTCAGCTTTTGAACTTTGTTGTTGAACAGAACCTGTAATCTTCTTAACAAACTTATCAGAATATTAGGTACATCAGATTTGACTCTGATGAATTTAATCCAAGTATATCTTGAGTATTAATCAATTCATACAAGAATATACTTTTTGCCTGACAGACTTTGCACAAAAATAGGACCACAGAGGTCCACATGAAGCATGTGCAGAGGTCTTGGACAGTTATTATCACTTTTGGTTTTGTGGGAAGATCTTTTCAATTTTCCCATCTCACATGCAAAACAAAAATGGTCTTTGTTAAACTTCAGAGATGGTAGTCCCTTAACCAGATTAAGTTTAACTAACTTATCAAGTGATGAGAAGTTCATATGTGAGAACTTCTTATGCCAGAGCAAGACATTCTCATTGTTCATAGATACTAGACTGTTAGAGCATAAATATGTTGGATGCAAGATCATAGAAGTCTGAAGACTGATAGTCAAAGCTAAAGTCAACTCTCAGCATCAAAGTCAAAGTCAAGTGTAATAAGTCAAAGTCAATGTTGTTGTATTTGTTTTCCTTGTTTTAGTTGTTAGGTATAAATAGGTTCCTCAAGTCTTTGTATTCTGTGTAACACTCAATAAGGATCAGATTAGAGAAGAGATAAATGCATATCATTCTAAAGAGAGAGAGAGAGTATGTAGAGAGAGAAAGTTGTGAGATAGTAATATGTGATGAATCAATGACATGTGATTTCCAGATTTGTTCATATTGATTGTTTTGTTATGATTAGAACTTGAAATTAGGACATAACAATTGGTATCAGAGCAGAAGAAATTCAGAAATGGATTGAATTGAAGATTTTTGATCGACAGTTTTCAAGAACTCGCAAGTTCCTGTTCAGAATCAATTTTTGTAATTTTGTGGTGTTTTTAATCTAATTTTAGTTTGATTGTAATCGATTTATTGTTTAGATCATTTCTCATTTGTATTGCATTGACTAATTCACTTGATTTAGAAGTGAATTTTGGATTTTGTGAAGTTTCAGTTCGAGTTTCTTAGTCGAACTATATCTAGATCAATTAGCAATTTTTGTTGTTTTAAATTGAAATCATTTGTTTGTAATTGGTTCGAATCATGTTCAAGATGATTTCTGCAAAATTTCAGACCGAATTTCGAAGTTTTTGATCGATTTCAAGTGAAAAAAAATCAAGTTTTTTGTCCGAATAGTTGAAGAACATGCAAGATCTAAGGAACTCGCAAAGGCAAGAACTCGCAAGGATTGAAGAACACACACGTCAAAATATCAAGTAAAGAAATGAAGAACTCGCAAGTTGCATCGTGCGGGAAGTAGAAACGCGCAAAGCATTGTGGGCGTGTTTCTACTGTTCATCTCTATTTGGTGTGCGCGAAGTGTGATCTGCGCGAAGTATTGATCTGCGAGAAGTGTAGTCTGCGAGAAGTGTGTCCAACGAGAATTAATCTTGTGCGTTTGCATTAAGTGGTTTTCTGAAGAAAAAAAATTAAGTCTCGAACGCGCATCTTTTAAAACTCGTACGAAGATTCTTGCGCGAACCTCAGAACTCGCAACGTTCAGTGTGTGCGAACCTAGAACTCGCACATCTCTATCTGGGCGAAGTGTGCTTCTCATATCCTTTGGTCTGCGTGAAGTGAAAAAAAACTCGTAAGTTACTGTTTTGGCGCGAAGTTCAATTTTTCTTTGTTCTGCGAGTTTTGTACTTAGAATATTTTTCTGAAATTTTTTCAAAGTTGTAATATGGCCTTTAAATGTGAAATTTTTTTCTCTTGGGGCGTTGCCCCTTGACCCCACCCGCTAACCGTGCTAAGTCTACGGAGGGGGACCAAATTTCTGATTGTGATCTATTTTTTCTGAATTTCTAACGATCAAATTCAAGTTCTTTTTGTAACAGAATGACTTCCAGTGAAGCTCCTGCAATCAGTATGGATGAGAAGCCACCAGTACTTTTCAGAGGAGAGTATGAACAATGGAAAAATCATTTTCTGGAATTTATTGACCAACATGAATTGGGAAAATATATCAAAATATCTTTGAAGAATGGAAATATGAAAACTCCAACAACGATTTATTCTTTTACGGGAGCAGATGGATACACAGAAAGAAAAGAGTCTCCAATACCACATAAGGAATACTCAGATGAGCAAAGAAAGAGATATGAAGCGGATAAATTGGCCAAAGTGTTTATCTTTCAAGGAATTTCAGATGAGATTTCTATCCAATTAGATAGCAAAAAGACTACAGGTAAACAGTTGTGGGATCAGCTTGAAAATAAATCAAAGGTGTCTTCAAGAGAAAAAGTAAAGATTTTGGAATCTGAAAATTCTGAGCTAAAAAGAAATATCTCTGACTTTGAAAATCATATTGTGCAATTCCAGCAAGAAGCATTTGTTGAAAATTATGAGGAGAAGATTAAAAATTTAGAAGATGCTAATGCTGAGCTTATAAAGAAAATATCTGATTTGGAACAAAAGATGGTCAAAGAAAAAGATGTTTTTGAGAGTGAGAAGAAAGAGTTTGCTAAAAAGTTCTCAAAATTTTCAAGAAAATGTGTTGATGAGAAGAAGACAGTTAAGCTGAAATGGATAAAGCTTTCTCAACAGATTTCAGACTTTGAGAAAGTAATCATTCTTGAAAGAGAGAAGTTTGCAAAAGAAAAGAAGTTAATTGAGCAAAATAATGTTGGATTTTTTAAAGAGATATCGGATGGAAGAAAGAATGTTGAGAATAGATTTGAAGAAGAAAGAAGTATATTTGAGATAGAAATCAAGAAGCTGAATGAGAAGCTATCTGAACTATCTGAAAGTGCACTGAAAGAACAGAAAACGAAGTCTGAATTCAAGAAAGAGATTGACTTGCTTGTCCAAGAAAGAGATAGTTTATCTTCAAAGATAAAAGAGCTTGAGGACATTATTTCAAAGGTGGTGGTGACTGAGCAAACGACTCCAGAGTCACAAATCCACACACCTCGAGATGATTCAGCTGATTCTGAATGTTCATTTAAGACAGCTGCAAGCTCACATAAGAAACCTGTTTCTACAAAAAGGTTAGTCAATTAATTTGATCAGATTCGTACAACTAATATTTTCTTTGATAGAAATGTAGATGGTTCAGGTACACAAAGAAGAAGGAGAAGAAGGGGATATGAAGAAGAAAAGTTGGTTTGGAAGGTAAAAACAGTATATGAAGAAAAGAAGGATGAGAAGAAGGAAGAAAAGAAAGGAAAGAAGAAAGAAAACAAATCATTTGTACATGCATCAAGTGCAAAGAAGAACAAAGTGCTGAAAGGTAAACTTGATTTTTCTTATTCGAGAGATCAAATGATCAGGTTATATATGAAAATGTATTGTTCTTATTGTCATACATATGATTTTGTTCATAAGTCTAGTGATCATTACTGGTATGGTTCTTACTCTATTACTCCCAATAGACCTGCAACTCATAAATATGGACCCAAATACCAGTGGGTACCAAAACCAAAAAGTGAATCTGTGTTGCAGGCACCTACAGTCAAGGTGGAGTAAGAGAACCGAGGCTTCTAAATAAATCAGTTCAGGACCCATACTTCAACGGAGTTTGACTTCTAAACACAACAGTTTAGAACTCGTACTTCACCGAGGAAAGAGATGATACTCCCGGGCTGATAAGAAATTGTACTCCGATACTCAAATGAGGAAATCAACCTTCAAGGGGGAGTACATATGTTTCTGGAAATATGTATTCGGAAGATATGATGAACTACACTTCAGAGGGAGTTGTAGATCTCTATCATGTGCTTTTTCACTAACATATTTTAGATGGATATTTTCAGGGGGAGTATGAATTATGATTTCTGATTATTTCAGATCAGAACTCGTTCACTCAATGTTTTACTGCTTTCTATTGTTTATTTTTTAATAAATTTGTGAATACAGTTGCTTTGACATGACTTTGAGACTTTTGCAGATTGAGAGAAGCTATCAAGATCATATCATTATGATTTTCAGCTTGATTTCATGAGATTTAAGACTGAACAACAAAGGTTAAATTTCTTATCTTAATATCATATATGGTTGAAAGAAGGACGACTTTCAATCATAGAAAACATGTTTTTTAAATGTTCAAACCACTTCCCGATTCTTAAACAGATTTCATGAATTGGAAGTGTGATTTTCAATGTTTTCATTTTATTTGAGTTTGTATGGTATACAAACCGTGTGTTTCCAAAGATAAATGCTTGCGTATTGTCTTTTCTATATACTTTCAAGTATTCACACACACCGGTTTGACTTATTGTTCAAAATGTTCTTACCATGTCTCAAATTTGAAATATATTTTTCGATGGTAAGACACCCCGCTTGCACTTCAATGAATTTTTAGCGTTATTTCATTTCTAAACGTTTCATTCAATAATGTCTATATTTTGTTTCATATAGACAATATCCATTATTCTTGACCATAAGCTTTGATAGATATATCATTTCTTTCTGATCATTTTAATACAATGTCAGATTTTCAAACAAGTCTCTTGCATTCATGTCTATTCATTCAATTTACTTGTTTGAAATATCTTCGTTGTTTCAAATGCTCATATCTTCATGATTATATTCTGAGCATACACACATCTGACTTGTATTTGCACTTTAACTGTTTAAGTTAAACCATTTTTGAGCAACATATGTTTCATAGGAAAATATGGGTTCTTTGTGCTAGGACTTAAATGAAAACTTCTATGGATTCACGATTACCAGTGTCTCCTACCCAAGAAGTTAATCCATAGTGATTGAGTGTGAGGAGTCAAAAAGAAATGAGTGTGGGTTGTGTGACGAGGTAAAATGTAAAAGAGAGGTTGGTTAGAAGTAAGCTCAATGATTAAAAGAAAGAGGGTGTGAGATCAGAGTAAAAGAATATCAAACTCTGCACCAACTACTTTCTGAGTCGGACAGACATATTACTAATGTTTCACAATTCTTCATGAACATTATTGAAACAGGCACCTAGCCCATGCCAACTCTTGATATAAACCCCACCAGCCACTCATTTTCTTCTCAACAAGAAAATGTTTCATATTTTTCAGGGGACGCAACATATATTCTATCTGATTTTCATTTGGAAAATCCGGATATTGAAAAAGAAGGAAGTCTGCCCCACCTTCGCACTCCAATCATACACATTGAGTATGTGTTTATCTATTGTTGTCTCAGTGGTTTACACAATGTTGAGCCTTTTATAAAAGCAATCATTAAGTGCTTAATTCTTTCTACACTTGCACGAACACACAAGGAATTTGTTTTCTTGTCATAACATTCATAGAAATTGCCTTTGTGGTGTTTCGATGATTAGATGGAAGCCTTGGGGGAGTGAACATCAAAAAGCTCCTTTCCTATTAACTTCGTGTTATTGACAGACATATTAACTGATTCATTTGTTGATTCAAGTGTTACTTTCATAGTTTTTCTAGATTGGCAAAGATCTAGATGAATACTTTGTTCGAATTGGCAACGAATCAGAGACTCTGTTTTGTAAGATCAGTGGTCAGAGCATATAAATACATTTCTTGTGAAAGTTTTGATGCTATAGATGCTCTATTCATCAAAAAGGGGGAGATGAGTTAAAGAAATGTCCGTGTCAGAAATTTCAAAGTTAAAGAATTGTTCGAGATCAAAGGATAATTGTGAAAGAAGGATGCAAAGTTGAAGATTTCTGAATATGTGCTGATTTTACTGAAATTTTCTTTGATGGTTAATTTGCTAAAGCAATCCGAGCTAATTCTGAAGATAATTTCTTTCCGAAGTCTGAAAGAGTTTTGTGATAGTTTTGGGGAGATTTTTGAAGAGCATTTCTACCATATTTGGGGGAGATTGTTAATATTCTTTTCAAAAACAGATTTGGGTAGAATACAATCAAAGAAAGGAGAGTTTACAATGTTTGTGTTTAAAGAAGAAAATTTGTTGCAAAGGAAGAGATTGTACTTTTTGAGCTTAAAGAGAAGATTCAATTGCTAAATCTTTCAAACATGATCTTGAATCCAAAGAGGGAGATTGTTAGAGCATAAATATGTTGGATACAAGATCATAGAAGTCTGAAGACTGATAGTCAAAGCTAAAGTCAACTCTCAGTATCAAAATCAAAGTCAAGTGTAATAAGTCAAAGTCAATGTTGTTGTATTTGTTTTCCTTGTTTTAGTTGTTAGGTATAAATAGGTTCCTCAAGTCTTTGTATTCTGTGTAACACTCAATACGGATCAGATTAAAGAAGAGATAAATGCATATCATTCTAGAGAGAGAGAGAGAGTATGTAGAGAGAGAAAGTTATGAGATTGTAATATGTGATGAATCAATGACATGTGATTTCCAGATTTGTTCATATTGATTGTTTTGTTATGATTAGAGCTTGAAATTAGGACATAACATAGACAGAACTTCTCTGAACCAGTATCTACATGTTTGGTAAAGTTCATTCTATACAAATTACCTTTTATGTCTGCTCTTAGCATTTCTTGACCTATTTTTTAGTGAAGTAATGAGCAATGTTTTTCTTGAAATTTCACATCAAAACCATGGTCACGAAGTTGACTTATGATGATTAAATTGTGTTTGAGTCCATCAACATAAGCAAACTTGGAAACATATACATTACTTATAGAAAACTCTCCATATCCTCTAATCTAACCTTTCATATTGTCCCCAAAAGTTACTGCTCCTCCAAATTTTTCATTGAAAGAGGATTGCAACGTCTTATCTCCAGTCATATGCCTTGAGAATCCAGAATCTAAATACCATATGGGCATATGTTGTATCTGCAAGACAAATTACAGAGTTTTAGGTACCCATCTCATTATGGGTCCATTTTTGTTAGGCTTTGAGATTATCTTTTTAGTCTTTGGCATTCCATCTTTTTATGCTTTGCTAGATTGGTCTTTCTGTTTCTTCTGAGGTTTAGTCTCTGAAGGCTTGTTTAGAGACCGATTCAGAAAGCAGTGGGAACCATTGAAGTGATTCTTCAACTTTATCATGAGTTTGATGCAATTACAGTTAACTGAACAAGATAAAGTTGGAGCAAAGCTTTTGATTGAATTAAAAACAGTGGGTACATGTTTGTTTTGAGATTTGCCTGAACTAGCACTAGGAATATTACAATTATTCCTAACTACTTCAGACTTCTTCGCTTTCTTTTCAAGTTGCTTTTTCTTGGCCCAAAACATCTTATTCTCCTTCTGGCTCACTGCACAAACAGAAACGGAATGGCTAATTTCTTGCCATTTGCCTTTTTGTTCAGGAGAGAATTTGATTGGTTTATAGGCATAGAATTGTGAAGTTTCAGTTTTACTCTTGGCTTTTTCTTTTAATTCCTTTTCCAGTTCCAGAGAAGTTTTTGCTTTTAAACATATATCAATAAAATCAGGACATATTGGAACTCTGGGTTTTTCTTTTAAGATGGGAATTGGTTTATTTAAAATTCCAGAACCAATAGTCTGTTTATGAATGACCTTCTCTAGTGTGAAAAAGATTTGCTCATCAACCTCTGAGTATGAGTCAGAGTCAAGAAAGTCTCTTTTCTCTTTACCAGAGGTGACTACCTCTGAAGTTCTAACAATCTCTCTGGGTTTTGAAACTTCGATTATCTTTTTTATGCAAGATTTCTTTATAAAATCAGATATGACATTTTCCTTGTAAACTCTTCTAAGTCTTTAGCCCAAAGAATCATCAAGTTCAACACTATTCAGGTCTTTACCTTAGGATCTCACCATCCTTGACATGCTTGTTCATTTAGAAATTACATCGTATCACCAATGCCTATTTCCAAATCACAACTCAGGGATATCATCCCATAGTTACATGATAAAGCCGACTTCTATGCCTATGTATCCCATGCATTACAGTCAAAAACATTACATGACTCAAATGAATGACAACGTTCTCAAAACATGTAATTTCCATCAAAACGCAATTAAATGCATCGTAAAACCAAAACTCTTTATCGAGCCAATAAAACTGGGCAAATGCCCCCAAGACTCCTTTGAGTCACAACCGAGCCAAAGATCGACAAATCCATCTGGCCATTGGTTAAAAGTCATAAAATGTAATAAACACAATTGACCCACGTTTATGCAAACACATGCTCCAAAATGCACGAATAAACTCTAACACAAATTTAGATTTAAACAAATCATTTTCCAAATGAGTTTATACCAATTATCCTTTCAAAACGTCCCATAACACAAAATTAAGTATTTCCCCAAAACACACACTAAAATTGCATTTATACTCAAAATATCTCATTCCATAAAATGAATCATTAAAATACCAATACTCAAAATTTATTTATCAAAATTCCCAAAATCCCCAGTGTGCGTGTTTTATAAAGTTTATAAAGTTAAACACTTCAAATAATTAAATTTCATCAAATAACTCAATAGTTGATAATTTCATGTAAAACATATAAACATTAATAAATTGACATTTTGGCATGTACACCGTTTTCACAAATAAAATTGAACTCAACTTGCTAGATTTAGGCTAAATCTAGATTTTTCTCCAAATTGAGCTCCTTTGAAGAAACTTGAATCCACAAGCAAATCCTTCCAAAACCTAGATCCACAAACTTCCAACCATAAATACACATATCCATGCACTTAGAATCATTCCCCAAAGCACATTATATCAAAACTCCCATTTTGGCCAAAACCCTAATTTTGACCTAAATTCTCCAAAATCATCCAAATCAAAATTGGAGAAATATAACACTAGGAAATCATCAATGGAGTATTTATAACTCATAAAGAAGCTTGAAAATAGAGGGGATGAACTTACCACTTAGGTTTTGGGCGAAACCTAATAAACCCCAAAAATCTCTAGTGTTGGAGATGAGAACTTGATCTTGCATCAAGAGATGAAGCCACTAGTATAATATGAAGAGGGAACACTTTGATCTTCATGGAAAAGCCCCAAAATCAGTTAGGGTTCATAATAGAAGGTGGATGAACGTTTTGGGAGAGAAAGGGAAGAGAGTGGAAATGAGAAATGAGGGAAATGGCCGAAAATCACACTTTTAACACACGGGTACCCCTCGACGAAAGTGTCAAGCAATTGTATCAGTGGCACCCTCGCTGGCATAATTGCCCAGATTGTACCGCCAGCCTAAATGGCTCGGCGAGAGTGTCAAGCGATTGTACCCTCTGGCACTTTCGCTGGCATAATCGCCTAGGTGCCCTCAAACCCCAAAAATCTGAATTTTCTCTTGAATGGCTTGGCATCCGAAACAACTAATCACACTAACATTAGGGTGTAACCAAAGCTTGATTGGGAAAAGAAAGGTGGCCAATACGTACCAAATTTTCGGGTGTTACATATTATTTACTACCTTATTTGTATTAATTAATATATTATAGAGTCAATTGTGGATTTGGTCCATGTGGTTTAGTGATTTCTTTGACCATGGTCCTCATTCTATGTTTAATGTGGATTTGGTCCTTGTGGTATTCAATTTATTTTGGTCATGGTCCTTCTGACTAACACTTCCATTAACTTTGTTAAATCAAGGACCATTTTAGTCATTTTGCCTATTTTTTGTCCTCTTTTGATAAGGAAAATATAAACAATATTTTTATACACACATGTATATGTATATATATATATATATAACAATATTAAAATAAATAAAATAAGACATTATTGTATGATTTAATTGTTTAATTTTTTTAAAATTAATTATATTAAATACGATTTAATTTTATTA
The DNA here is from genome assembly GCA_023525745.1 of Arctium lappa. Classification (NCBI taxonomy): domain Eukaryota; kingdom Viridiplantae; phylum Streptophyta; class Magnoliopsida; order Asterales; family Asteraceae; genus Arctium; species Arctium lappa. The sequence continues at coordinate 25,927,787 of CM042055.1, read as the reverse complement.
TTTTATTGTAATTGTGAAAAAAATATAGTTTTATTGTTTTAATGTAATTAAAATTTCAATTTAAACAAATCAGATCATAAAACTATATCTTATTTATTTAGATCGAATAAAATAAAATATGGTTTTATGATTTGATTTATTGAATTAAAATTTTAATTAAGTTAGAGACGATTTAATTATATTGTTCTTTTACTATCATTGCAACAAACAAGCTTATTGTTAATATTTTAACACAAAAAATCATTGAAAACCGTTTAGAAATGAACTATAATTTTATCATCTTAAAATTAGAAGCTCCAATTTTCATATTGTTTTTCAGTCAAAAACTCAAAATCAATTTTCATATTGTTTTTAATATGATAAAATTAAAGTTCATTTCTCAACGGTTTTTAATGATTTTTTGTGTTAAAATATCAACAATAAGCTTGTTTGTTGCAATGATAATAAAAGAACAATATAATTAAATCGTCTTTAACTTAATTAAAATTTTAATTCAATAAATCAAATCATAAAACCATATTTTTTTTATTCACTCTAAATAAAATAAGATATAGTTTTATGATCTGATTGTTTAAATTGAAATTTTAATTACATTAAAACAATAAAACTATATATATTTTCCCACAATTACAATAAAATAATAAAATTAAATCGTATTTAATATAACTAATTTAAAAAAAATTAAATAATTAAATCATACAATAATTTCTTATTTTATTTATTTTAATATCGTATTTAATATATATATATATATATACATACATATACATGTGTGTATTCATGTGTGTTTGTGTGTATAAAAATATTGTTTATATTTTCCTTATCAAAAGAGGACAAAAAATAGGCAAAATGACTAAAATGGTTCTTGATTTAACAAAGTTAATGGAAGTGTTAGTCAGAAGGACCATGACCAAAATAAATTGAATACCACAAGGACCAAATCCACAATAAACATAGAATGAGTATCATGGTCAAAGAAATCACTAAACCACAGGGACCAAATCCACAATTCACTCTATATTATATTATTAGTAGAAACGTACTCGCACAATGTAGCACGATACGTATCGATCTAAATATTTCGTTTTATTTTTTGTCTTTATTGATTTTATAATATGTTTTTGTGTAATTTTGAGAAAGCGATAATGTTTTTAAGAAAAAAATTCATATAACTTTTAATTAAAATTTAGTTTAAGTTTAATAATAATCTAATTTATTTTGGGATTAATATTATAATGTTTTTTTTATAAAATAAACATTAAATTTTCTATTAGATTTCAATGATTATCTTAATTATATTTTAGATTTTTTATATTTAAAATCTGATGTTTATCCTGTATTTAATTATGTGGTAAGTGATTTTAGAGATAACTATTGAAAGTTAAGTAAATAGTATTAAAAGTAGTACATAAAGTTTTAATTGTTGTTTTAAGAGATTTTAAGTAATTAACAGTAAATAGCTGTACATTAAACTTTAATAATTGCTTTTAGATTTTTTTAAATGTTTTATAATATATTATAGATAGATTTGTTTTAATTATATTATTAAATATTTTAATTTATTATTTTTTTCTAGATGTCTTTTTTGGTAATTTTACATGCTTATAAGCTAGTTTTTATCAAACGTGACTTTTTCATCAATTAACTTATCAGTCACCAACTAATGTATTAGTAATCAACTAACTTATTAGTAATCAACTAACTTATCGGTTAGTTTGCCCCATTATCTATACTATATTATAAAGATGACATAAAAAACTCTTAATTACAACTCAATAAGCTTTATGTACTATCATTTAAAGTTATCTACTTAAAATCTCTTAAAAATAACTACTAAAGTCTAATGTACTACCTGTAAAGCTTTTAATTAATATATTTCATCTTTATCCCCCAAAATCCTTATCTCTAATCCCCAAACCCTAAAATTATGAAATTTGAATTATGATAAACATAATCAAAACAGGGTAAACATCTCAATTTAAATATAAAAATTTTAAAATATATAAGATAATTAATGAATTTTAACAAACTACTTAATTTTTTTTATATAAAAAAATTATATTATTAACCTAAATTAAATAAATTTATATATAAAAAACCATTATCACTCAACAAAAATCATCCAAAATCGTACTGTAAATCAATAAAAAACAAAAAATAAAAATAAACATTAAAATCGTGATGTATTAAGCATTATGTACTATTATTTAATGCTAATCTACTTAAAATCTCTTAAAAAACAATTAATAAAGCAATATGTACTACTTTTAAATGTTTTTAATCCTAATTAATAAATTTCATCCTTATCCCCTAAAATCCTTATCTCTAATCCTCAAATCCTAAAATTATGAAATTTGAATTCTGATAAACATAATCAAAACAGGATAAACATCTCAATTTAAATATAAAAAATTTAAAATATATAAGATAATTAATGAATTTTAACAAACTACTTAATTTTTTTTATATAAAAAACATTATATTGTTAAGCCTAAATTAAACAAATTTATATATAAAAAATCATTATCACTCAATAAAAACCATCCAAAATCGTACTGTAAATCAATAAAAAACAAAAAATAAAAATAAACATTAAAATCGTGATTTATCTCGCTGCATTGCCCGAGTACGCTTCTACTCTATTATAAAGCACGGATAAAAAAACTCTTAAATACAAATTATTAGGCACAAAGTACAAACATTTTATGCAAGATTTTAAAAATTTTTTAATTTACAAGTATCAAAGCACAAGATACATATTACTACTGCAGACTTTTAACATCCATCAATTTGGTATGTACAGGACTTTCCTTTTATGCAGACATTTCAATGTATCATTATTAATTAATATATTATATTACTATAAATTTGTTTTATTTATATTATTAAATATGTAATTGGTTATTTTATCTATATGCCATTAAAATATATAAGATAATAATTGAATTCTAAAAAAATACTTAATTTTTTTATATAGAAAAATTATATTATTAAGCCTAAATTAAACAAATTTATAAAAAAAAACATTATCATTTTCTCAAAACCATCCAAAATCGTATTGTAAATCGACAAAATAACAAAAAATAAAATTAAACATTAAAATTATGATTTATCTCGCTGTATTGCGCGTTCTAGTCTTTCTTAAAAATTAAAAAATAATCAAATGTGAGAATTTTCTGCAAAAGAAAACAAATAATGATGAATAGGTAGGTTTGACATATAAATAATTTGTGTGTGAGAAAGAGAGTTGATTAGGATTTGTTTGGTAACACTGGTGGGTGACACACGTATCCACCATTATTATGTATGGTCAAAAAGAGACATGAAATTGGCTGTCCCATCACAAGCATGTCAACTTAACATACCACCAATCCATTTGCGCTGACAATTCTTCCTTTTTTAATTTCCCACTTCGATTTCTAACCGACACCACGGGGTTGCTTCCTCTGCCGTCGTATTTTCCCTTTCTTAAAAAAAAAAATTAAATAAATAAATCCTAATTTTCATATATTACGTTTTGTATAAAACAAAGAAGTTGTTTGACAGTTGCTGAATGATTAAGTAGTCTGAATGATTAAAAGGTTTTCATGATATAGTGTAAAATGAAATATGGTTGTTTGTTAATTGTTTATAATGAAATCAGAGCGCTTAATGGTTAAGGAAGAGTCAGAATACAAAATCATTCAGAGAATTTTGGAACCATTAAGAGGCAACCCTTTTTTTTTCCCAAACAAGATTTACCTCTTAACAATTCAGAGGTTGTCTCTTAATGGAACCATTAAGAAGTAAACAAACAACGCCTAAGATATTATTATTTTAAAATAAATATTTTTAAAGTTGCATTTAAAATATAGTAAATTACATAAATTGTCTTGATAATCACTACTTTTTCAAAATTATAATCGACCCACAACCTTTTTATTTGCTTACACTACTAGTGCCTAACCTATAAAAAAAGAAAAACTATGTGCATTTAACGGAGAATTTTAACGGATTTAAAAGTTAGAGACTAGTGGTAGAAGAAAATCCAAAGGCTGAAGGGTGAGCATCCTGTGACATCCATGATCATGGGTCTGTCACATAGTGGTACCCTTAATTGGGTTGGGTCGTGATCGACGGGGATTAGTCGGGTGACACCCTTAAGTGGGAGTCCGGATACCCCGGGAACGTGTACGTGTGTTAACTTGTTGTTAAAAAAAAACAATGTAACTATTGATAAAGTTTGAATAAACCTTAGGGATGATTTACATAATTTACTCTAAAAAATATTTATTTATAAGTTTATAGTTTGAAATTTTTATTTTGAATACGTATTTTAAAAAGCATGCTAATTGTAACATGAACATTTTCCAAACTACATGAGTATTAAATGAGACTTAACAACAAGAACATTTTCCAAACTACAGATACTTCAGTTTATGTAAATAAGAACTAGACCAAACAATTTTTTAATTTTCTTGTATTTAATCATTTCAAGAATTACATATTTAAATAACGAGAAAATTACACTACGTCCATGTGGTTTGCTCAATCCCACCAATTGCTACTCTAATGTTGAACCTTCCATCATTTCAAGTTGCTTACTGTTATAACCCAGTAAGTTATGTCTATTCTTTTATGTCATGTTATAAAGTTAAAGGGGATTTTTTGGTTAGGTATTATATGTTTAAGGGTCTTATTGTCACTAATTAGTAATTAGAGGTCCTTAGTGTTAATGTATTCAAAGTTATGATGAGTCACCTTATTTATGATGTCTCGATCTTATCCCTATAAGCACGAGGTGTCGATCTTATCCCTATAAGCACGAGGTGTCGATCTCATTTTATAAACACGAGGTGTCGATCTCATCCTATAAGCACAAGGTGTCGATCGCATCCTATAAGCACGAGGTGCGAGGTGTCGATCTCATCCTATAAGCACGAGATGTCGAGATTCTCTTATCCTATAAGCACGAGGTGTTGAGATTCTCTTATCTTATAAGCACGAAGTGTCGAGATTCTCTTATCCTATAAGCACGAGGTGTCGAGTTCTTATAAGAGTGCAATCTTGAAAGCAATAGGAACAAGTTGTTAATGCCTTATGTTTAGCTATAAATAGAGGTAGAAGGAAAGAATATTGATATCATACCAAATTTTTCTCTCTCTCTTAATACACTATTAAGCTTAAAGTAAGAGATCAAGGAAAAACTAAGAATAATCAAGGCTCATTTACTCGTCAATAAAATTTGATATAAGTGGTGTTCAGATGTGTCGTTTGCACGTGTGTGGCTTCGAACTCTTAATAAGGTGAGTTTTCTTTTAACCATTTTCGAACTGGAATACTTATATTAAGAAATGGTTTTTATGTGATATGTGTAGTAATGATTGTGAGTTATATGGGATGTGATTATTGAAATGAAATCTCATATGTTTGAGCATTGCATTACACTACTGTATTTTGGCCGAACGTAAAGACCGGATGGAGTTGGTTGTGCCGAAAGGGGCAACGGGGTTGGTTGTACTTGAGGTACTTCGAAGTAAATTAATTAGTTGTGCTTAGCGGCCAACTAATTCTGATTTGGCCATGGGTTGTTGGTGTTATAGGCCAACAGAGTGTGTTATGTACATTGCATGATATTTGAATTGTGATTTGTTGATAACGATTTCATATCAATGTTTTCATAATATTGTTATTAAAATGTTTAGGATTATCTCACTTAGACCAATTGGTCTAACCCTCATTGTTTTCCAAATCTGTATTCCAGGATAGGTGACTGGTAAGGCAAAAGGAAAAGATAAGCTATGATGTTATGTGAAGAAATGTGTTGTACGTGGGAAGCTATTATGAGTTAATACTTCTAGTTGAACAATGTTATATGTCAATGGTTTTTGTTGGATGTATTATTATGTAAGTGTAATTTTAGACTTCGGGACACTATATGTAATATGTGGGTGTTTGTAATGTAAATGTTTTCATGTATTATATGATACATGTTATGTTTTAGGGTGGGTTGTTACAATTGGTATCAGAGCCTAAGTTTTAAGGGATTTAGGTATTCGGATCCATACTAGACTTAAACTACATAATGTTCTGTGAAGTAGGATGTCCCTATTATGTCTAGAACCTTGGAATGTTAAATATAATGGGTAGAAAGAACGACATGAAGGTAAATTCAAATTACATTTGGCCAATGTAATTATGAGCTTACAGGTGCATGTTTGAACTGGAATACCTTATTATATTGGGTATGTGATTAAGGTGTTATTTGACTCCGGTGCAAACCGTTCATTCGTATCTTCTTCTTTTGTTAACTGTTTGCATGTGAAACCAAAAGTGTTAGATTATGCATTAGTAGTAGAAACTGCTAATGATAATCAAGTATCGGTTAGAGAGGTATTTGATGATTGTTATATTGATGTAGAAGGGTGTCAAATACCAATTCAGTTATTCCCTATGTCTTTAACTGAATTTGATGTGGTAGTGGGAATTGACTAGTTAGCTGAAAACCAGGCCAGTATCGTATGTAATAAAAAGTTGATTAGTATTGACTTGCTTGGGAAGGGACCGATTATAATATATGGTGATTGTAGAAACCATCAGTCTTTTCTAATATCTATGTTAAATGCTCGTAAATGTGTTAGTAAAGGTTGTCAGAGTTTCTTAGCTTATGTGATTGACACCAAGAAAGAAAAGGGTAAAATTGAAAACATATCGGTAGTCAGTGAATTCCCAGAAGTCTTTCCTGATGACTTGACTAGTCTTCCTCTCGATAGACAGATAGAGTTTAGTATTGATTTGTCACCTGGGGCCGCTCCTGTTGCAGATACACCTTACCGTCTGGCTCCTTCTGAAATGAAAGAAATGAAGTCTTAGTTACAAGAACTTTCTGATAAGGGTTTCATTAGATCGAGTACTTCTCCATGGGGTGCACCGGTTTTGTTTGTTAAGAAAAAGGATGGGTCAATGAGAATGTGTATAAATTACTGGGAACTGAACAAACTGACAATAAAGAATAAATATCCACTTCCCAGAATTGACGACCTTTTTGATCAGTTAGTTGGGGCCAGTTATTTTTCAAAGATTGATTTACGGTCAGGTTATCATCACTTGAAGGTCAGAGAAGAAGATGTGTTGAAAACTGGTTTCCGTACCCGTTATGATCACTATGAATTTTTGGTAATGCCTTTTGGTTTGACGAATGCACCAGCAGCTTTTATGGATATGATGAATCGGGTATGTAAACCCTATCTCGATAAATTTATAATTGTTTTTATCGATGATATCCTTATTTATTCCCGATCTGAAGAAGAACATGTTACTCATCTTCGTTTGATTTTGGAGTTATTGAAAAGTGAACAGTTATATGCTAAGTTTTCTAAATGTGAGTTCTGGTTACGAGAAGTACAGTCTATTGGGCATGTTGTTTCTCTGAAAGGCATACAACTTGATCCAACTAAGATTGAAGCAATTGAAAATTGGGAACCACCAAGAACACCGACAGAGGTAAGGAGTTTTCTGGGTTTGGCAGGTTATTATCGGAAGTTCATACAGGATTTTTCTCGCATTGCAACACCTTTGACCAAATTGACGAGAAAGAATGTAAAATATGAATGGAAAGAGGAACAAGTTGAAGCCTTCAGAATTCTCAAAGAAATACTTTGTAGTGCACCGATTCTAACCTTAACCGAAGGTGCAGAAGATTTTGTCGTTTATAGTGACGCTTCAAAGTTGGGTTTGGGATGTGTTTTGATGCAGCGCGGGAAAGTTATTGCATATGCCTCCCGACAGTTGAAAGATCATGAAAGACAATATCCTACACCTGATATGGAGCTTGCCACAGTTGTTTTTTCTTTGAAGATTTGGAGACATTATTTGTACGGTACCAAATGTCAGATTTACACCGATCATAAAAGTCTTCAACATTTATTCAATCAGCAGGAAATAAATATGCGGCAGCGAAGGTGTCTAGAATTAGTGAGTGATTACTATTGTGAAATTATGTATCATCCGGGGAAAGCAAATGTGGTGGCCGATGCATTAAGCCGTAAAGAAAGAAGTGGAACGATAAAGACCATCGCATTACGAGTCGAGTTACTACCAAGCATCTTTGAAGAATTGAAGAAATGTCAGATCGAAGCTTTCAAAGAAGAATACTTGAAATAGGAACGTCTTGTAGGTATGTCATCTTTACTGCTAACAGATGATCGTGGGTTACTATGTTTTGAAAACCGAATATGGGTACCTCGTTTGGTTGATCTACGTGATAGAGTATTAAAGGAAGCTCACCAGTCTCGTTTTTCGATTCATCCTGGCACTAACAAGATGTACAAGGACTTACGGCAATTCTATTGGTGGTCGGGTATGAAGAAATACATTGCTCAGTATGTGGATCGTTGTTTAACATGTTTGCAGGTTAAAATTGAACATCAGAAACCGTCTAGTAAATTGAAATCGTTAGAAATGCACGTTTGGAAATGGGATCACATCACAATGGATTTCATCATGAAGTTGTCGAGAACTCCAAAAGGTTTCGATGCTATTTGGGTAATCGGTGATAGATTGTCAAAGTCCACTCATTTCTTACCGATGAAAGAATTGTATTCTTTGGAAAGATTAGCTAAGTTATATATTGATGAAATAGTAAGTCGACATGGTATGCCGTTGTCAATCGTTTCTGATCGTGACAGTCGATTTACTTCAATGTTTTGGAAGAGTTTTCAGCGAGAGATGAGGTCACAGATAAGCTAAGCACCGCCTATCACCCTCAGACAGACGGTCAAAGCGAACGGACTATTCAAACATTGGAAGATATGTTGCGGGCTTGTATTATTGATTTTGGTGAATCGTAGGAAAGGTATCTATCTTTGATTGAATTTTCATAATTATTCAAGCGACACCTTTTTAAGTTTTGTATGGTCGAAAATGTCGAACTCCTTTGTGTTGGAACGAAGTTGGAGAGAAATAGTTAGCTGAGCCAGAAATAGTACAGTTAACAGCTGATAAGATTGGACAGATCCGGGAACGAATAAAAGTTGCTCAAGACAGACATAAAAGCTATGCCGACAGATGCCGGAAACAGTTAGAAATTCAGATTGGGGACAATGTTATGTTAAAAGTCTCACCGTGGAAATGAGTAGTTCGGTTTGGGAAACGGGGTAAACTAAGTCCGAGGTATATTGGACCATTTGTGATTATTGAAAGAATCGGTGAAGTGGCGTATCGGTTAGAGCTTCCATCTGAGCTAAGTGGTATTCTTAAGGCTTTCCATGTTTCAAATCTTCGAAAGTGTTTAGTTACTCCTGATTAGGCAATACCGTTACCAGAAATTCATGTTGATGAAAAATTATCATTTATCGAAGAATCGAATGTGATTATTGATTAGAAAGTTAATGTACTTAGAAATAAAGAAATGAGTCTGGTAAAGGTACAGTGGCGGTATCACAAAGGGCAAGATGCTACATGGGAACTGGAATCCGATATGAGAACCAAATACCCCAATTTGTTTGATTGACCGAATTCCGGGACAGAATTCCTTTTAGGGGGAGATATTGTTATAACCCAGTAAGTTATGTCTATTCTTTTATGTCATGTTCTAAAGTTAAAGGGGACTCTTTGGTTAGGTATTATATGTTTAAGGGTCTTATTGTCACTAATTAGTAATTAGAGGTCCTTAGTGTTAATGTATTCATAGTTATGATGAGTCACCTTATTTATGATGTGTCGATCTTATCCCTATAAGCACGAGGTGTCGATCTTATCCCTATAAGCATGAGGTGTCGATCTTATCCCTATAAGCACGAGGTGTCGATCTTATCCTTATAAGCACGAGGTGTCGATCTCATTTTATAAACACGAGGTGTCGATCTTATCCCTTTAAGCACGAGGTGTCGATCTCATTTTATAAACACGAGGTGTCGATCTCATCCTATAAGCACAAGGTGTCGATCGCATCCTATAAGCACGAGGTGCGAGGTGAGCATGAGGTGTCGATCTCATCCTATAAGCACGAGGTGTCGATCTCATCCTATAAGCACGAGATGTCGAGATTCTCTAATCCTATAAGCACGAGGTGTTGAGATTCTCTTATCTTATAAGCACGAAGTGTCGAGATTCTCTTATCCTATAAGCACGAGGTGTCGAGTTCTTATAAGAGTGCAATCTTGAAAGCAATAGGAACAAGTTGTTAATGCCTTATGTTTAGCTATAAATAGAGGTAGAAGGAAAGAATATTGATATCATACCAAATTTCTCTCTCTCTCTTAATACACTACTAAGCTTAAAGTAAGAGATCAAGGAAAAACTAAGAATAATCAAGGCTCATTTACTCGTCAATAAAGTTTGATATAAGTGGTGTTTAGATGTGTCGTTTGCGCGTGTGTGGCTTCGAACTCTTAATAAGGTGAGTTTTCTTTTAACCATTTTCGAACTGGAATACTTATATTAAGAAATGGTTTTTATGTGATATGTGTAGTAATGATTGTGAGTTATATGGGATGTGATTATTGAAATGAAATCTCATATGTTTGAGCATTGCATTACACTATTGTATTTTGGCCGAACGTAAAGACCGGATGGAGTTGGTTGTGCCAAAAGGGGCAACGGGGTTGGTTGTACTTGAGGTACTTCGAAGTAAATTAATTAGTTGTGCTTAGCGGCCAACTAATTCTGATTTGGCCATGGGTTGTTGGTGTTATAGGCCAACGGAGTGTGTTATGTACATTGCATGATATTTGAATTATGATTTGTTGATAACGATTTCATATCAATATTTTCATAATATTGTTATTAAAATGTTTGGGATTATCTCACTTAGACCAATTTGTCTAACCCCCATTGTTTTCCAAATCTGTATTCCAGGACAGGTGACTGGTAAGGCAAAAGGAAAAAATAAGCTATGATGTTATGTGAAGAAATGTGTTGTACGTGGGAAGCTATTATGAGTTAATACTTCTAGTTGAACAATGTTATATGTCAATGGTTTTTGTTGGATGTATTATTATGTAAGTGTAATTCTAGACTTCGGGACACTATATGTAATATGTGGGTGTTTGTAATGTAAATGTTTTCATGTATTATATGATACATGTTATGTTTTAAGGTGGGTTGTTACAGTTGGTATCAGAGCCTAAGTTTTAAGGGATTTAGGTATTCGGATCCATACTAGACTTAAACTACATAATGTTCTGTGAAGTATGATGTCCCTATTATGTCTAGAACCTTGGAATGTTAAATATAATGGGTAGAAAGAACGACATGAAGGTAAATTCAAATTACATTTGGCCAATGTAATTATGAGCTTACAGGTGCATGTTTGAACTGGAATACCTTATTATATTGGGTATGTGATTAAGGTGTTATTTGACTCCGGTGCAAACCGTTCATTCGTATCTTCTTCTTTTGTTAACTGTTTGCATGTGAAACCAAAAGTGTTAGATTATGCATTAGTAGTAGAAACTGCTAATGATAATCAAGTATCGGTTAGAGAGGTATTTTATGATTGTTATATTGATGTAGAAGGGTGTCAAATACCAATTCAGTTATTCCCTATGTCTTTAACTGAATTTGATGTGGTAGTGGGAATGGACTAGTTAGCTGAAAACCAGGCCAGTATCGTATGTAATAAAAAGTTGATTAGTATTGACTTGCTTGGGAAGGGACCGGTTATAATATATGGTGATTGTAGAAACCATCAGTCTTTTCTAATATCTATGTTAAATGCTCGTAAATGTGTTAGTAAAGGTTGTCAGAGTTTCTTAGCTTATGTGATTGACACCAAGAAAGAAAAGGGTAAAATTGAAAACATATCGGTAGTCAGTGAATTCCCAGAAGTCTTTCCTGATGACTTGACTAGTCTTCCTCTCGATAGACATATAGAGTTTAGTATTGATTTGTCACCTGGAGCCGCTCCTGTTGCACGTACACCTTACCGTCTGGCTCCTTCTGAAATGAAAGAAATGAAGTCTTAGTTACAAGAACTTTCTGATAAGGGTTTCATTAGATCGAGTACTTCTCCATGGGGTGCACCGGTTTTGTTTGTTAAGAAAAAGGATGGGTCAATGAGAATGTCTATAGATTACTTGGAACTGAACAAACTGACAATAAAGAATAAATATCCACTTCCCAGAATTGACGACCTTTTTGATCAGTTAGTTGGGGCCAGTTATTTTTCAAAGATTGATTTACGGTCAGGTTATCATCACTTGAAGGTCAGAGAAGAAGATGTGTTGAAAACTGGTTTCCGTACCCGTTATGATCACTATGAATTTTTGGTAATGCCTTTTGGTTTGACAAATGCACCAGCAGCTTTTATGGATATGATGAATCGGGTATGTAAACCCTATCTCGATAAATTTATAATTGTTTTTATCGATGATATCCTTATTTATTCCCGATCTGAAGAAGAACATGTTACTCATCTTCGTTTGATTTTGGAGTTATTGAAAAGTGAACAGTTAGATGCTAAGTTTTCTAAATGTGAGTTCTGGTTACGAGAAGTACAGTCTATTGGGCATGTTGTTTCTCTGAAAGGCATACAACTTGATCCAACTAAGATTGAAGTAATTGAAAATTGGGAACCACCAAGAACACCGACAGAGGTAAGGAGTTTTCTGGGTTTGGCAGGTTATTATCGGAAGTTCATACAGGATTTTTCTCGCATTGCAACACCTTTGACCAAATTGACGAGAAAGAATGTAAAATATGAATGGAAAGAGGAACAAGTTGAAGCCTTCAGAATTCTCAAAGAAATACTTTGTAGTGCACCGATTCTAACCTTAACCGAAGGTGCAGAAGATTTTGTCGTTTATAGTGACGCTTCAAAGTTGGGTTTGGGATGTGTTTTGATGCAGCGCGGGAAAGTTATTGCATATGCCTCCCGACAGTTGAAAGATCATGAAAGACAATATCCTACACATGATATGGAGCTTGCCACAGTTGTTTTTTCTTTGAAGATTTGGAGACATTATTTGTACGGTACCAAATGTCAGATTTACACCGATCATAAAAGTCTTCAACATTTATTCAATCAGCAGGAAATAAATATGCGGCAGCGAAGGTGTCTAGAATTAGTGAGTGATTACTATTGTGAAATTATGTATCATCCGGGGAAAGCAAATGTGGTGGCCGATGCATTAAGCCGTAAAGAAAGAAGTGGAACGATAAAAGCCATCGCATTACGAGTCGAGTTACTACCAAGCATCTTTGAAGAATTGAAGAAATGTCAGATCGAAGCTTTCAAAGAAGAATACTTGAAACAGGAACGTCTTGTAGGTATGTCATCTTTACTGCTAACAGATGATCGTGGGTTACTATGTTTTGAAAACCGAATATGGGTACCTCGTTTGGTTGATCTACGTGATAGAGTATTAAAGGAAGCTCACCAGTCTCGTTTTTCGATTCATCATGGCACTAACAAGATGTACAAGGACTTACGGCAATTCTATTGGTGGTCGGGTATGAAGAAATACATTGCTCAGTATGTAGATCGTTGTTTAACATGTTTGCAGGTTAAAATTGAACATCAGAAACCGTCTAGTAAATTGAAATCGTTAGAAATGCACGTTTGGAAATGGGATCACATCACAATGGATTTCATCATGAAGTTGTCGAGAACTCCAAAAGGTTTCGATGCTATTTGGGTAATCGTTGATAGATTGTCAAAGTCCACTCATTTCTTACCGATGAAAGAATTGTATTCTTTGGAAAGATTAGCTAAGTTATATATTGATGAAATAGTAAGTCGACATGGTACGCCGTTGTCAATCGTTTCTGATCGTGACAGTCGATTTACTTCAATGTTTTGGAAGAGTTTTCAGCAAGAGATGAGGTCACAGATAAGCTAAGCACCGCCTATCACCCTCAGACAGACGGTCAAAGCGAACGGACTATTCAAACATTGGAAGATATGTTGCGGGCTTGTATTATTGATTTTGGTGAATCGTAGGAAAGGTATCTATCTTTGATTGAATTTTCATAATTATTCAAGCGACACCTTTTTAAGTTTTGTATGGTCGAAAATGTCGAACTCCTTTGTGTTGGAACGAAGTTGGAGAGAAACAGTTAGCTGAGCCAGAAATAGTACAGTTAACAGCTGATAAGATTGGACAGATCCGGGAACGAATAAAAGTTGCTCAAGACAGACATAAAAGCTATGCCGACAGATGCCGGAAACAGTTAGAATTTCAGATTGGGGACAATGTTATGTTAAAAGTCTCACCGTGGAAATGAGTAGTTCGGTTTGGGAAACGGGGTAAACTAAGTCCGAGGTATATTGGACCATTTGTGATTATTGAAAGAATCGGTGAAGTGGCGTATCGGTTAGAGCTTCCATCTGAGCTAAGTGGTATTCTTAAGGCTTTCCATGTTTCAAATCTTCGAAAGTGTTTAGTTACTCCTGATCAGGCAATACCGTTACCAGAAATTCATGTTGATGAAAAATTATCATTTATCGAAGAACCGAATGTGATTATTGATTAGAAAGTTAATGTACTTAGAAATAAAGAAATGAGTCTGGTAAAGGTACAGTGGCGGTATCACAAAGGGCAAGATGCTACATGGGAACTGGAATCCGATATGAGAACCAAATACCCCAATTTGTTTGATTGACCGAATTCCGGGACAGAATTCCTTTTAGGGGGAGATATTGTTATAACCCAGTAAGTTATGTTTATTCTTTTATGTCATGTTCTAAAGTTAAAGGGGACTCTTTGGTTAGGTATTATATGTTTAAGGGTCTTATTGTCACTAATTAGTAATTATAGGTCCTTAGTGTTAATGTATTCATAGTTATGATGAGTCACCTTATTTATGATGTGTCGATCTTATCCCTATAAGCACGAGGTGTCGATCTTATCCCTATAAGCATGAGGTGTCGATCTTATCCCAATAAGCACGAGGTGTCGATCTTATCCCTATAAGCATGAGGTGTCGATCTCATTTTATAAACACGAGGTGTCGATCTTATCCCTATAAGCACGAGGTGTCGATCTCATTTTATAAACACGAGGTGTCGATCTCATCCTATAAGCACAAGGTGTCGATTGCATCCTATAAGCATGAGGTGCGAGGTGAGCATGAGGTGTCGATCTCATCCTATAAGCACGAGGTGTCGATCTCATTCTATAAGCACGAGATGTCGATCTCATCCTATAAGCACGAGATGTTGAGATTCTCTTATCCTATAAGCACGAGGTGTTGAGATTCTCTTATCTTATAAGCACGAAGTGTCGAGATTCTCTTATCCTATAAGCACGAGGTGTCGAGTTCTTATAAGAGTGCAATCTTGAAAGCAATAGGAACAAGTTGTTAATGCCTTATGTTTAGCTATAAATAGAGGTAGAAGGAAAGAATATTGATATCATACCAAATTTCTCTCTCTCTCTTAATACACTACTAAGCTTAAAGAAAGAGATCAAGGAAAAACTAAGAATAATCAAGGCTCATTTACTCGTCAATAAAGTTTGATATAAGTGGTGTTCAGATGTGTCGTTTGCGCGTGTGTGGCTTTGAACTCTTAATAAGGTGAGTTTTCTTTTAACCATTTTCGAACTTGAATACTTATATTAAGAAATGGTTTTTATGTGATATGTGTAGTAATGATTGTGAGTTATATGGGATGTGATTATTGAAATGAAATCTCATATGTTTGAGAATTGCATTACACTATTGTATTTTGGACGAACGTAAAGACCAGATGGATTTGGTTGTGCCGAAAGGGGCAACGGGGTTGGTTGTACTTGAGGTACTTCGAAGTAAATTAATTAGTTGTGCTTAGCGGCCAACTAATTCTGATTTGGCCATAGGTTGTTGGTGTTATAGGCCAACGGAGTGTGTTATGTACATTGCATGATATTTGAATTATGATTTGTTGATAACGATTTCATATCAATGTTTTCATAATATTGTTATTAAAATGTTTGGGATTATCTCACTTAGACCAATTTGTCTAACCCCCATTGTTTTCCAAATCTGTATTCCAGGACAGGTGACTGGTAAGGCAAAAGGAAAAGATAAGCTATGATGTTATGTGAAGAAATGTGTTGTACGTGGGAAGCTATTATGAGTTAATACTTCTAGTTGAACAATGTTATATGTCAATGGTTTTTGTTGGATGTATTATTATGTAAGTGTAATTCTAGACTTCGGGACACTATATGTAATATGTGGGTGTTTGAAATGTAAATGTTTTCATGTATTATATGATACATGTTATGTTTTAAGGTGGGTTGTTACAGTTGGTATCAGAGCCTAAGTTTTAAGGGATTTAGGTATTCGGATCCATACTAGACTTAAACTACATAATGTTCTGTGAAGTATGATGTCCCTATTATGTCTAGAACCTTGGAATGTTAAATATAATGGGTAGAAAGAACGACATGAAGGTAAATTCAAATTACATTTGGCCAATGTAATTATGAGCTTACAGGTGCATGATTGAACTGGAATACCTTATTATATTGGGTATGTGATTAAGGTGTTATTTGACTCCGGTGCAAACCGTTCATTCGTATCTTCTTCTTTTGTTAACTGTTTGCATGTGAAACCAAAAGTGTTAGATTATGCATTAGTAGTAGAAACTGCTAATGATAATCAAGTATCGGTTAGAGAGGTATTTTATGATTGTTATATTGATGTAGAAGGGTGTCAAATACCAATTCAGTTATTCCCTATGTCTTTAACTGAATTTGATGTGGTAGTGGGAATGGACTAGTTAGCTGAAAACCAGGCCAGTATCGTATGTAATAAAAAGTTGATTAGTATTGACTTGCTTGGGAAGGGACCGGTTATAGTATATGGTGATTGTAGAAACCATCAGTCTTTTCTAATATCTATGTTAAATGCTCGTAAATGTGTTAGTAAAGGTTGTCAGAGTTTCTTAGCTTATGTGATTGACACCAAGAAAGAAAAGGGTAAAATTGAAAACATATCGGTAGTCAGTGAATTCCCAGAAGTCTTTCCTGATGACTTGACTAGTCTTCCTCTCGATAGACAGATAGAGTTTAGTATTGATTTGTCACCTGGGGCCGCTCCTGTTGCACGTACACCTTACCGTCTGGCTCCTTCTGAAATGAAAGAAATGAAGTCTTAGTTACAAGAACTTTCTGATAAGGGTTTCATTAGATCGAGTACTTCTCCATGGGGTGCACCGGTTTTGTTTGTTAAGAAAAAGGATGGGTCAATGAGAATGTCTATAGATTACTGGGAACTGAACAAACTGACAATAAAGAATAAATATCCACTTCCCAGAATTGACGACCTTTTTGATCAGTTAGTTGGGGCCAGTTATTTTTCAAAGATTGATTTACGGCCAGGTTATCATCACTTGAAGGTCAGAGAAGAAGATGTGTTGAAAACTGGTTTCCGTACCCGTTATGATCACTATGAATTTTTTGTAATGCCTTTTGGTTTGACGAATGCACCAGCAGCTTTTATGGATATGATGAATCGGGTATGTAAACCCTATCTCGATAAATTTATAATTGTTTTTATCGATGATATCCTTATTTATTCCCGATCTGAAGAAGAACATGTTACTCATCTTTGTTTGATTTTGGAGTTATTGAAAAGTGAACAGTTATATGCTAAGTTTTCTAAATGTGAGTTCTGGTTACGAGAAGTACAGTCTATTGGGCATGTTGTTTCTCTGAAAGGCATACAGCTTGATCCAACTAAGATTGAAGCAATTGAAAATTGGGAACCACCAAGAACACCGACAGAGGTAAGGAGTTTTCTGGGTTTGGCAGGTTATTATCGGAAGTTCATACAGGATTTTTCTCGCATTGCAACACCTTTGACCAAATTGACGAGAAAGAATGTAAAATATGAATGGAAAGAGGAACAAGTTGAAGCCTTCAGAATTCTCAAAGAAATACTTTGTAGTGCATCGATTCTAACCTTAACCGAAGGTGCAGAAGATTTTGTCGTTTATAGTGACGCTTCAAAGTTGGGTTTGGGATGTGTTTTGATGCAGCGCGGGAAAGTTATTGCATATGCCTCCCGACAGTTGAAAGATCATGAAAGACAATATCCTACACATGATATGGAGCTTGCCACAGTTGTTTTTTCTTTGAAGATTTGGAGACATTATTTGTACGGTACCAAATGTCAGATTTACACCGATCATAAAAGTCTTCAACATTTATTCAATCAGCAGGAAATAAATATGCGGCAGCGAAGGTGTCTAGAATTAGTGAGTGATTACTATTGTGAAATTATGTATCATCCGGGGAAAGCAAATGTGGTGGCCGATGCATTAAGCCGTAAAGAAAGAAGTGGAACGATAAAAGCCATCGCATTACGAGTCGAGTTACTACCAAGCATCTTTGAAGAATTGAAGAAATGTCAGATCGAAGCTTTCAAAGAAGAATACTTGAAACAGGAACGTCTTGTAGGTATGTCATCTTTACTGCTAACAGATGATCGTGGGATACTATGTTTTGAAAACCGAATATGGGTACCTCGTTTGGTTGATCTACGTGATAGAGTATTAAAGGAAGCTCACCAGTCTCGTTTTTCGATTCATCCTGGCACTAACAAGATGTACAAGGACTTACGGCAATTCTATTGGTGGTCGGGTATGAAGAAATACATTGCTCATTATGTGGATCGTTGTTTAACATGTTTGCAGGTTAAAATTGAACATCAGAAACCGTCTAGTAAATTGAAATCGTTAGAAATGCACGTTTGGAAATGGGATCACATCACAATGGATTTCATCATGAAGTTGTCGAGAACTCCAAAAGGTTTCGATGCTATTTGGGTAATCGTTGATAGATTGTCAAAGTCCACTCATTTCTTACCGATGAAAGAATTGTATTCTTTGGAAAGATTAGCTAAGTTATATATTGATGAAATAGTAAGTCGACATGGTATGCCGTTGTCAATCATTTCTGATCGTGACAGTCGATTTACTTCAATGTTTTGGAAGAGTTTTCAGCGAGAGATGAGGTCACAGATAAGCTAAGCACCGCCTATCACCCTCAGACAGACGGTCAAAGCGAACGGACTATTCAAACATTGGAAGATATGTTGCGGGCTTGTATTATTGATTTTGGTGAATCGTAGGAAAGGTATCTATCTTTGATTGAATTTTCATATAATAACAGTTATCATTCCAATATTCAAGCGGCACCTTTTGAAGTTTTGTATGGTCGAAAATGTTGAACTCCTTTGTGTTGGAACGAAGTTGGAGAGAAATAGTTAGCTGAGCCAGAAATAGTACAGTTAACAGCTGATAAGATTGGACAGATCCGGGAACGAATAAAAGTTGCTCAAGACAGACATAAAAGCTATGCCGACAGACGCCAGAAACAGTTAGAATTTCATATACGGGACAATGTTATGTTAAAAGTCTCACCGTGGAAATGAGTAGTTCGGTTTGGGAAACGGGGTAAACTAAGTCCGAGGTATATTGGACCATTTGTGATTATTGAAAGAATCGGTGAAGTGGCGTATCGGTTAGAGCTTCCATCTGAGCTAAGTGGTATTCTTAAGGCTTTCCATGTTTCAAATCTTCGAAAGTGTTTATTTACTCCTGATCAGGCAATACTGTTACCAGAAATTCATGTTAATGAAAAACTATCATTTATCGAAGAACCGAATGCGATTATTGATCAGAAAGTTAATGTACTTAGAAATAAAGAAATGAGTCTGGTAAAGGTACAGTGGCGGTATCACAAAGGGCAAGATGCTACGTGGGAACTGGAATCCAATATGAGAACCAAATACCCCAATTTGTTTGATTGACCGAATTCCGGGACAGAATTCCTTTTAGGGGGAGATATTGTTATAACCCAGTAAGTTATGTCTATTCTTTTATGTCATGTTCTAAAGTTAAAGGGGAATTTTTGGTTAGGTATTATATGTTTAAGGGTCTTATTGTCACTAATTAGTAATTAGAGGTCCTTAGTGTTAATGTATTCATAGTTATGATGAGTCACCTTATTTATGATGTGTCGATCTTATCCCTATAAGCACGAGGTGTCGATCTTATCCCTATAAGCACGAGGTGTCGATCTCATCCTATAAGCACGAGGTGTCGATCTCATTCTATAAGCACGAGATGTCGATCTCATCCTATAAGCACGAGGTGTCGAGATTCTCTTATCCTATAAGCACGAGCTGTTGAAATTCTCTTATCTTATAAGCACGAGGTGTCGAGATTCTCTTATCCTATAAGAACGAGGTGTCGAGTTCTTATAAGAGTGCAATCTTGGAAGCAATAGGAACAAGTTGTTAATGCCTTATGTTTAGCTATAAATAGAGGTAGAAGGAAAGAATATTGATATCATACCAAATTTCTCTCTCTCCCTCTCTCTCTCTCTCTCTCTCTCTCTTTCTCTTAATACACTACTAAGCTTAAAGTAATAGATCAAGGAAAAACTAGGAATAATCAAGGCTCAGTTACTCGTCAGTAAAGTTTGATATAAGTGGTGTTCAGTTGTGTCGTTTGCGCGTGTGTGGCTTCGAACTCTTAATAAGGTGAGTTTTCTTTTAACCATTTTCGAACTAGAATACTTATATTAAGAAATGGTTTTTATGTGATATGTGTAGTAATGATTGTGAGTTATATGAAATGTGATTATTGAATTGAAAACTCATATGTTTGAGCATTGCATTACACTATTGTTATAAAGGGGAACGGGGTTGGTTGTACTTGAGGTACTTCGAAGTAAATTAATTAGTTGTGTTTAGCGGCCAACTAATTCTGATATGGCCATGGGTTGTTGGTTTTATAGGCCAACGGAGTGTGTTGTGTACATTGCATGAGATTTGAATTGTGATTTGTTGATAACGATTTCATATCAATGTTTTCATAATATTGTTATTAAAATGTTTGGGATTATCTCACTTAGACCAATTGGTCTAACCCCCATTGTTTTCCAAATCTGTATTCCAGGACAGATGACTGGTAAAGCAAAAGGAAAAGATACGCTATGATGTTATGTGAAGAAATGTGTTGTACGTGGGAAGCTATTATGAGTTAATACTTCTAGTTGAACAATGTTATATGTCAATGATTTTTGTTGGATGTAGTATTATGCAAGTGTAATTCTAGACTTCAGGACCCTATATGTAATATGTGGGTGTTTGTAATTTAAATGTTTGCATGTATTATATGATACATGTTATGTTTTAAGGTGGGTTATTACACTTACATCATTCGTCTCTACTCTAAAGGGGGTTATACCCCACCCCACCCCGATTAAGTTGTGAGACATTTTACTCATTTTGTCTTTTATATTAAAAACTATTAGTATATATATATATATATATATATATATATATATATATATATAAGTATGTAAAACTTGTATACAAACATTTAAAACATTAAAGAGAAAAAGAACGAAATACCCCCCTCCCACCTTTCCAAACTCCCATTTGTCCTTGCCTCCATCGTCCCCCTCCCCTTCGTTCCATCATCTCTCTTCATTGAAAAAACCTAAAACAAAAATGTTTAGACTCTTGTAAACATCAAGAAAAATCAATTTTTTTCCATGAGGAATCGTCGAACAAAGATTCAAGCCCTTAACAACCACCATGGTCATATTTTGTTTTTTATTTTTTAATTTTTTTTAAATACTTGTATACCAATCTTAGTAATAAAAAAATGACTGAAATGTCTCTCAACTTAACAGATAAACTTAATATAATTTCGAAACTAAATGACAATTAATAGAATTTGAACAATTCACATGGAGGATTGATGTAACTCACTCTTAAATATAATTAATTATCAATCACATATAACCGTAACAATTACGTTATTTTTGTTTAAATTTATCAAAGAAAAAGGGAGGTTATCAAATGCTACTTTGGTTTTAAATTTTAAAACCGAAAACTCATATGTATATTACCAACTAATTTATAACTTTCAAATCGGTATTTTGTTTTATACGGACATGTGTGAATTGAAGCAATTAAATAAGATACAATTTTCACTTCAAAAATTAATAATAAGAGTATTTTTATATGATAATTAAAGATCGAACACTACAAAAATGGGTCCTATCATTGATGGATTGTTATGTCGCTAATCCATCGCTATTGCTCAGATTCGTTGCTGATAGTCCGTGAGGCAAAGGGTCGTGGGTGATGCTATTAGTGATGCATTAGCGACAGAATCATCAACGTACCTATGTTAGTGACAAATCAGTGATAGACTAATTTAGCGACGGATAAGCGACAGACCAGATTAACGACGGATCAGCGACATATTAGATTAACGGCAGATTAGCGACAGACCATATTAGCAACAGATTTACGAGGGACCTTTACTACGAATTAGCAATAGACCCACCAACTTTTAGCGACGGAATTTTTGGTAATTTTGAAAAAAAAAAATAGATTAAAATTCTGTATTTTCTGTATATTTTATACAAAACCTGTCCATAAATTAAAAATAACAAACCCAAATTTCCTAACAATGAAAAGTAACCAATTCATACAAATTCAAATAAAAGTACGGATTACCGACATAACAGTTTAACTAAGGGAGGGTCAGGAGGGCTGGAGGGGGAGGGTGTATCCATGTTACTGCATAAAAACAGCAATCTGCTGCGCTAACGTGACCTACTGAGCTAACTGGGCAGCAAATATGGTCTGTCGGGACTTTAGATCTGCCTCACTCTTTTGTTCGGCCTCTAGTTGGGCCAGATAGTGATCTTCTCGCTCCTTTGCATCCTCCTCCATCCTTGCCATTTTCAACTTAAACTTAGCTACCTATAAATATTCAATATTTGATAAAAATCAGTAATTTATTGGCAATGAAAAGTAACGACATGATAAATAACAATACAACCAACATACCTCCGCTGCCGATTAGTAACAGATAATCTCCCAGTGCTACTATTACTATCACCGGTCATAGCATAATGGGGATCCTGGGAGGTCCCAAACCCAAAAAGAAGGCCCTTCCTCCGTCCTCTAACACTCTGCTCTCAAAGAGATGCATCATCAGGAGGTATGGTGTCGGGGTCTACATTAGAGTGTCCATCATCCCTAAGCTCTTGAAACCGATCCTATGGTTTACTAAAACAAAAATGGGTGAGCTTATATCTGTTAGACATTTCAGTAGCATAACTACTTTAAATCAAACATATTCAACCTATCTAGTTAGCCTAACGTCTACCAAATAATGGCAGCCCACACTAATGCATCACTACGTCTCCTAAAGTATATTACTTTAAACATACCAAATGGTTCTATAGAACAAAGTCATGGTTTAGAAAACTTACCCCCGCTCTAGCCACTTTGGGTTAAACGAACACTGGAGGATCAGTAGGCGGTCCGTATGAACCCTGAGTGACCTTCCAGTTCGAGCAGTGGATCTACTTAAACACCTCAGAAGAACTTGACACTCGACCATATGTCTCTCTCTGCAATAGAAAATTAAGCTAAATTGTTAGTAGACATATAAATCTAATTATATATTAAAAAAAACTATAGACTTATTATCTGGTGTCGATGTTGTGCAATACTAATTGATCCCACGGTGTGCCTCGACGTCACCCCCTCAAACTGGGTGTTAGAACATAAATCTGTTGGATACAAGATCAAGAATACTAAAGGTCAAAGTTGAGAAAGTCAAAGCTGAAGAAAGTCAAATATCATTAAAAGTCAAAGTCTTTTGTAATAAAAGTCAATGTATTAGTTTAGTTGTTGTTGTTGTTTCCTTGTATTAGATGGTAGTATAAATAGTTTTTCTATTTTGTATTTTTTAGTTAGAAGTTGGAAGTTGGAATACGTAGAGAGAGAGAGAGAGAGAGTTCTAGTTTGTAATTGGATTTTTGAAAGAAGTAATCAAAACAGGTAATTCAATAGTTAAATCGTGTTTGCTTGATTATAAATGTATAGAAACTAGAATCTGGAACACACAATTGGTATCAGACCAGATCCAAAGGTGAAATCAGATCAAGAAAATCAAGAAACGAGTTACTGTTCATCGTCTTTGTGTTTGTCACTGTTCAAAGTCGAATTCTGAATTTCAGTGTGTTTTTGGAGCAGATTTGTGTTAGGATTTGGTCGAAATGTATAATAGATTGAGTCTTTGTAATCAATTGCAAGTTTTAACACTGTAATTCATTCGATTTTGTTGATTTTGTTAAGTTTTTCTTCGAAGTTGTAAAAGTTACTATTTCATCGATTTCTTAACTGTAAAGTTGTTGATTGTAAATTTCTTGAGTTGTAATTCATTCTAGTATTGTAATCGAGCATCATTTCAAAGTTTCAGATCATTTGGACAAGGATAGATCGAATTCAGATGGAAAACTCAGTTTTTGGGTCGAAAAACTGAAGAACGCGCTAGATCGCTAGAACGCGCAAGTTCATCGTTCAAACGCGCAAGGTTCATCCGCAAGAACGCGCAAGTCGAAGGAAGTTTTTGGTCAAAACACGCAAGCAACGACTAGCGAGTTCTAGAAACACGCTAGTTGGATTCTGCGAGTTTGGAAAAGTGAGGAAAATTTTTCTAAGGACCAGAACACGCACGTAGTTATCTGCGAGTTCTACAAACGCGCTAGTCAAAGGGTGCGAGTTTGAACTGAAATAGTGTTTAGCGAGTTCTTAGACGTGCGAGTTTGGTGATCAGCGAGTTTATCGACCTGCGAGTTTGAAGATTTCAGAAATAATTCTAAGTGTTGAAACGCGCAAGCTTCGATCTGAGAGTTTGGGAAACACGTAAGCTTCGATCTGCGAGTTTAGGAAACGCACACATCACGATTAGCGAGTTCTAGTATGAACAGTGGTTAGCGAGTTCAGGCGCTTGCGAGTTTCGTCGATCTGCGTGTTTCATCTACGAGTTTTATCTGCGTGTTTGCTTACGAGTTTCTCAAAACGCGCAAATTTCTGCGAGTTTTCTTGCGAGTTTGCTTGCGAGTTTGTCTGCGCGTTTGGTTGAGAATTTATAGAACGCGCAAGTCTTAGTCTGCGAGTTCTTCAGTCTGCGAGTTTTAGGGTTTGCGAGTTCAATAGTGACTTGCGAGTTCTGGCACTTAGTCAAATTTTTCGAATTTTCTGATTTTTTCCAGATTTCAAGATTTTTCTTGTGATTTCATATTTTGGACTAACGATCAGTTCTAGTTTCTTATTTGTTATATTTTTCAAAACAGGTTTAAACGAGATGACTTCCAAAGATGCTCTTTCAATTGGAACCGATGACAAACCTCCAGTTTTATTCAAAGGCGAATATGAGCAATGGAAAGACAGATTCTTGGATTTCGTGGATCGGCATTCAAATGGAGAGAATATTTTACTGTCTATCACTGAAGGTCCAATGGCTCCAATCATAGTTCAGATACCTGATGTTGACTCTTCTGATAGTGAAGATGGAACTGAAGAAAGAGAGCAAAAGATGAAAACAGTGACAGTGGATATTTCTCAATATTCTGAAGAGCAGAAAAGCCGATACAAAGCAGATAAACAAGCGAGATCTTTACTTCTTCAAAGCATCCCAAACGAGATCTACATCAAGATTGACAGTTATAAAGCCAATGCAAAGAAGATGTGGGATCAATTACAAAAGATGATGATGGGATCAAAGGTCGGAAACCAGATGAAAGTGGCAAACTGCATAAATAGCTATGAGGAGTTCAAAGCCAAGGAGAATGAGAGTCTGGAAGATACTTATGAGAGGTTTGTGTTGCTTCTGAATGAGTTAACAAAGAACAAAGTTAAGAAGAAGCAACTGGAAAACAATGTCAAATTCTTGAGTATCTTACGTCCCGAGTGGAAGAAGCATACAAGAAGAATGAAGCAGATGAAGGATTTAAATGAAATTCCACTACATGAGGTATTTGAAACCTTAAAGCAGAATGAAGAAGAGGTTGAAGAGAAAAGAGCTGAAAAGAAGAAAGCAGTACAAGCTTCTGATCCTATTGCCTTAGTAGCTGGAGAGAAGTTGAAAGAAAAGAAAGAGAAGAAAGAAAAGAAAAAGAAGATAGTTCTTACAACTTCTGAGTCAGATTCTGTTTCAGATAGTGATGATGGCGAGAGTCTGAAACAAGCTATGATTTTGCTGACCCGTGCCTTTCAGAAGAAATTTTATAAGAAGCCGGGATCAAATTCTCAACGGTATTCTTCTTCGATTTCAAAGAACCATGAACACCGGGAAAGGGTGGAAGGAAAAAGGTATGAAGAGCAAAGATATGTGGAAAAGAAACCGGATGAGAAGAAAAAGTTTGCGAATGACTACACCGCTGTTGAAAAGCCAGCAACTGACTTAATCAAATGCTACAATTGCGGGAAGATGGGTCATTATGCCAAAGATTGTCGGAAGCCAAAAGTACGCAACTCTCAGTATTATCAGAACAAGTTGCTTTTGGCCAGACAACAAGAAGCTGGTGTTGCTTTAATGGCAGAGGATGAGTTTTGGTTGGATCATTCTGAGGATGAAAGTGATGAGAAAGAAGAAAATGCTCATATATGTCTCATGGGCAAAGAGGACAAGAATGATGAGTCAGATGATGAAGAAGTGAATGAGGTATTAAACTTAACTCCAAAAGATTTCATTACCAAGTTGGAAACCATGGTGGTTGAGCTACAAAATTTACAAAGTAATCTGAAAAATGAAAAGGAAAAGGTTGCTAAAAAGAACAAGAAGATCTTTGAACTTAATACTTCTGTTATTTCAAACAAAGATCTGATTGATTCTTTACGCAAATCTGATTTTGATTCTAAATCTAAAGTAGATGATTTTGAAAAGAAGATTTCTGAGTTCGAAGGTAAAGTAAATAAATATGAGTTTGAAAAGAATGAATCTGCACTAACTATTTATAAACTGCAGGTTGAAAACAAGAATTTGAACAAGAAGGTAAATGGTCTGGAAGTTAAACTTTATAAAAGAGATCAAACAGATCAAACCATCTTTCTTAATGCTCCTAATGAAGAGGTTGATGTTAAGCAAAGATGGGGACTTGGTTTTAACAACCCTCATTATCTTAAGAAAGCTATCAGAAAACAACCGGCAATTTATAACTATGATTTTCTTGCCTGTGCTGATAAACATACTCATTTGAAACCCAAATTTGTTACCAAATTGTCAGATGAAGATGAGGCCAAAGAAACTGAAAACAGAAAGAATAAAAAGAAAATGCAACTACCATTTAACTATGTCAAGTTAAATGATAGTTATCTTTCAGAAACACCGAAAGTTCTTTCAAAAGACTATTTTGTTAGTTATTCCGCATCTGAGATGAAGGCAAAACCTGCGATTGCAAAGGTTTATGTTCCTACATCTATTCTTGAAAGCAAAATAGTTGAACTTGAAAATGTTTTATCTGATGAAAAACTTTTGGTTGATAAAGAACAAAATGTGTTTTCTATAGTTATAAAGAACACTGTTTTTCAAGAAAAATCAACAAAGTGTTCTACAGTTTCAAAGACACCTCAAATTTTCTCTGATAATTCTGATGACTTATTTGAGTCTGCAAATGATTCTTTTAATTCTGATGATGGGAGCATGGAAGATTCTGATATGTTTGACATTCATTCTAAACTTCCTGATCATTCTACTTATCTTGAAAATGACAAAGTGTTACCAAGTGGTGTTAGAAATGACAAAGTTTCTGTAACTGCTGATTACTATGCTAATGGTAAGAAACATAAGAAGCAGCGATTACAGAAACAGAAATACACTGGTACACAAAATAAATCTCAGTCACAGAAATCTATTTTTCCTAATAAATCTACATCTTATGTTTCAGATTTAAGGAAGAAAAAGCAGAAAGCTCAATCCAAATGGAGACCAAAACAGAAGGATGCTGAGATAGCTGAATCAGTTACTGATAATTCTTGTACTAAATCTGTTAGTAGTGATTATGATGTAGTTGACCAATGTGCTTATCATAAACAAAACCTTGTAACTTCTTACAAGCGTTATTCAATAAAGCAGTTGATTCAATTATCTCCTATTACTACTAAATTTCATTATAATTATCGGAAAACTGACTTTGCTTATTCTCATGATTCTTCTGATTGGTATGGATCTTATCATGTATATTCTTCAAAGTCAAATGTTTGTAAAAGTT
Organism: Arctium lappa; assembly: GCA_023525745.1. Taxonomy (NCBI): domain Eukaryota; kingdom Viridiplantae; phylum Streptophyta; class Magnoliopsida; order Asterales; family Asteraceae; genus Arctium; species Arctium lappa. The sequence continues at coordinate 25,899,783 of CM042055.1, read as the reverse complement.
TTCAAATGAACAGAGGATCCATTTTCAAGTGGATGCCAAAATCTTGTGCTAATCTGTTAGGGCCCGTTTTTAAATGGGTACCTAAATCTATTATTGCCTGATTTCTCTTGCAGACCCGGCATATGTGGTACTTGGACAGTGGATGTTCCAAGCATATGACTGGGCAAAAAGCTTTATTGTCTAACTATACAGAGAAATTCAGTGGTAATGTCAGATTTAGAAACGATCAGCTTTCACCTGTTCTAGGATATGGTGATATCATTCAAGACAAGATAACGATCAGTAAAGTGAGCTATGTCGAAGGCTTGGGGCACAACTTATTCAGCATAGGTCAATTCTGCGATAAAGGGTTAGAGGTAAACTTCAAGTCTAAGAGTTGCTCAGTTCGTACTGAAGACGGAACAGAACTCTTGGGTGGACATAGAAAGACAAACCTCTACACCATAAACTTGTCCAAAGTTCAGATTGACAACCAAGTATGCTTGATGACAAAAGCTTCGTTGCAGCAAAGTTGGCTCTGGCACAGACGTTTATCTCACTTGAACTTTCGTTACATCAACAAGCTGGTTCGTGGGAAATTAGTAAAGGGACTTCCTGAGCTGAAATACGAGAAAGAACATTTATGCGCAGCTTGTGAGAAGGGTAAGATGAAGAGAGCCGCTCATAAACCGAAGCCTGAACCAAGCACTAGTACTCCGTTAGAATTGCTACACATGGATTTATGTGGACCAATGAGAACTCAGAGTTTGGGTGGTAAGAAATATGTGTTGGTAATTGTGGATGATTACTCAAGATACACGTGGGTCAAGTTTCTTCGATCTAAAGATGAGACACCGGAAGTTCTCATTTCATTCTTAAAGACGACCCAGGTGAAACTGCAGCGACAAGTCAAGCTCCTTCGAACTGACAATGGCACAGAATTCAAGAATAAGATTGTTGATGAATATCTCGAATCAGTTGGGATTTCACATCAGTATTCTTCTGCTAGAACCCCTCAACAAAATGGAGTAGTAGAAAGACGTAATAGGACGCTAGTCGAGGCCGCTCGAACTATGCTTAGTCAATCGGAAATACCTCTATTTTTGTGGGCGGAAGCTGTGTCGACTGCATGCCATACACAAAATCGTTCCATAATACACCGCCGTTTTCAGAAGACTCCATATGAGCTAATCAACAATAGAACACCAACTATCAAATATTTTCACATATTTGGGTGTAAATGTTTTGTGTTTAACGACAGAGAGAGTCTGAATAAATTCAGTGCTAAAGCGGACAAAGGCATCTTTATCGGTTATTCTTCAACATCTGCTGCATATCGTGTTTATATAAAGAAGTCAAAGACAGTTGTAGAGAGCGTCAATGTTACATTTGATGAAGAGATGGCTTCTGAGCAAATCAATTCAGAACCCGTTATCACTGGTGTATTAGCTTCTGGGCAGATCAGTCCAGAACCTGTGTCTACAGCGATAAATTCGGATAACGCTTCTACATCTACTTCACATTTAACTGGTTTAGATTTGTTATTTGAATTCTTTTATGATGAGTTTCTTGGAACTAATGTATCTAAATCTGCTGTGACTGACAGGTCTAAAGATACAAGCTGTAATCATCCAGTCACTTCAGAGGTTATTACTGAACAAGTATCCCCCGTTCAGTCTGAAACTCATCTTCCTATTGTTACTCCTACAGTTGAAGATGAACAAGCAAATGTTGAGCCAGAAGTAACTATTTCAGTTGGGTGTACTACATTGTCTACTCAACAGTCTGTTCCTGCTGTCCCAACTGATACTTCTGCACATGAAACTTCAACTGACAACCCCCCTCTTGTAATTCAAACTGAAGATGTTGAAAGTGGATTTCAAGATGATGATCATGTTCAGAATTTATCTATTCCACTTCCACATGAGCATCGCTGGACCAAGGACCATCCATTACATCAAGTAATTGGAGATTTTGACAAGCCTGTTCAGACAAGGTCAGCGACTCTTAATCAGTGTATGCATGACTCATTCCTCAGCAAGATTGAGCCAACTCGAGTATCTGAGGCTCTTGCTGATTCGGACTGGGTATCTGCAATGCAAGAAGAGATCAATCAGTTTGAAGCCCTAAATGTTTGGAGACTGGTTCCTAAACCGGAAGGTAAAACCGTGATCGGCACTAAGTGGGTATTCAAGAACAAAAAGGATGAAGATGGTGTCGTCATCAGAAACAAAGCTAGACTTGTTGCCAAAGGTTATCGGCAAGAGGAAGGCATTGATTATGACGAGACATATGCTCCAGTAGCGCGCATAGAGGCAATCAGAATGTTTCTCGCCTACGCCGCTCATAAGAACTTCACAGTCTTTCAGATGGATGTGAAAACAGCCTTTCTGAACGGTATTCTTAAAGAAGAAGTGTATGTGTCTCAACCAGAAGGGTTCGTTAATCCAGATAAGCCAGATCTTGTATATATCTTGGACAAAGCCCTTTATGGATTAAAGCAAGCCCCTCGAGCCTGGTATGACGTCTTATCCAAATTCTTGGTCAAGTTTGGTTTCTCAAAAGGTAAGATCGACACTACTTTATTCATCAAGAAAGAAAAAGCTGATATTATACTTATTCAGATATATGTTGATGATATAATATTTGGTTCTACTAATCCAAAATATTGTAAAAACTTTTCTAACCTCATGGTGTCACGTTTTCAAATGAGTATGATGGGAGAGATGAATTTCTTTCTCGGATTACAAGTTAAACAACTTTCTACGGGGATTTTTATCAATCAGTCTAAGTATATTTTGGACATTCTTCGGAAGTACAAAATGGAAGATTGCCAATCTATTGGCACCCCGATGGCACCAGGAACTAAGATTCACGTTGATCCTTCGGGTACAAGTGTTGATCTTAGAACTTATAGAGGTATGATTGGTTCGTTGATGTATCTTACATCGAGTAGACCAGATATTATGTTTTCAACATGTCTATGTTCTAGATATCAAGCTGCTCCCAAAGAATCCCATTTGGCTGCTGTCAAACGGATTTTTAGATATTTGAAGGGGACTGCAGACCTTGGTTTGTGGTATCCTAAAGATACTGGGTTTCAACTGACTGCATATTCAGATGCAGATCATGCAGGTTGCATGTTGGACAGAAAGAGTACTTCTGGTCACGTACAATTCCTTGGAGACAAGCTCGTTAGCTGGGCTTCAAAGAAACAGTTATGCGTTTCCACATCGACTGCTGAAGCAGAGTATGTAGCTGTTGCCAGTTGCTGCTCTCAAGTATTGTGGATGCGAACACAACTACGAGACTTTGGATTCAAATATGACAAAATTCCGATATACTGTGACTCGAAGAGCGCGATTGCCATATCTGCTAATCCTGTCCAACACACCAAAACTAAACACATTGATGTAAGGTATCATTTTATAAAAGATAATGTTGAAAAAGGAACAATTGAACTTTATTTTGTAAAAACAGATTATCAACTTGCAGATTTATTTACCAAACCCTTAGATGAAAAGAGATTTAATTTTCTTATCTCTAAGCTTGGTATGTTAAATCTTAAGACGTAATCGCTTATTACCTACTAAAGTTACAAATTGTTATTTTTCATTTTTTTTTCTTTATCTTAATGTCTGAAAGATACCTGCACTTTAATTCTTTGCTCATGATCTCAGGGGGAGTTAGAGAAGATTTTAAATGATCTACATTCATTTGAGGGGGAGCAAAACTAATTTCTGCATTATACTTAACTGACAAAATTTTTGTGATGCATGATTTTAGGGGGAACTTATAAGTCAAAAGGAGTAAGACTATGATTTCTGATTATTTCTGATCAAAATTCGTTCTTTAATTGTTTTACTGCTTTATGTCATTTTAATTTTTGAATAAATTTTGTGAATAAATTTTTGACTAGACTTTGAGACTTGCAGGATGAGAGAAGCTGACACGATCATATCTACATGACTACAGCTGACTTTCTGAGATTTAAGATTGAGCGACAAGGTAAATTTCTTATCTTAATCTCACATATATCTGAAAGAAGGACAACTTTCAGGTATAGAAAACATGTTTTTAAATGTTCAAACCACTTCCTGATTCTTAAACAGATTTTATAATTTGGAAGTGTGATTTTAAATGTTTTCATTTTAATTTTTGTGCTTAATTGATAAACAAACTGTGTGTTTCCAAAGATAAATACTTGCGTATTGTCTTTTCTATATACTTTCAAGTATTCACACACACCGGTTTGATTTTTTGTTCAACATGTTCTTACCATGTCTCTAAATTGAAACAATTTTTCTTCGATGGTAAGACATTCCGCTTGTATTCAAAGAATTTTGAGCGATATTTCATTTCGAAACGGTCATTTCAAGAATGTCTATATCTTGTTTCGTATAGACAAATATCAATTTTTCTTGACCTTAAGCTATAATTGATATATCATTCATTTATGATCATTTCATACAATGTCAGATTTTCAAACAAGTTTCTTGCATTCATGTTCATTCATTCAATTTCCTTGTTTGAAAATACTTCAATAGTTTAAAATGCTCATATCTTCATGATTATATCACTGAGCATACTTATATCTGACATTTGTATATGAGCTTTAACTGATATAGTTAAACCATTTGAGCAACTCATGCTTTATAGGACTGGGTTCTTTGTGCTAGGACTTAACTGAAACTTCTATGGATTCACGTTAACCAGTGTTTCCTACCCATGAAGTTAATCCCTTAGTGATTGAGTGTGAGGAGTCAAAAGAAATGAGTGTGGGTGTGATGAGGTAAAATGGAAAAGAGAGTTTGGTTAATAGTGAGCTTAAATAATTAAAAAGAAAGAGGGTGTGAGATCAGAGTAAAAGAATATAAAACTCTGCACCAACTACTTTCTGAGTCGGGCAGCCACATTACTACCGTTTCACAATTCTTTGGTGAACGTTATTGAAACAGGCAATAGCCCATGCCAACTCTTGCTTAAACCCCACCAACTACTCATTTTCTTCTTAAAAAGAAAATGTTTCACATTTTCAAGGGGACGCAGCATATAATCTATCTGATTTTCATTTGGAAAATCTGGATATTGAAAAAGAAGGAAGTCTGCCCCACCTTCGCACTTCAATCATGCACTTAGAGTCTGTGTTTATCTACTGTTGTCTCAGTGGTTTACACAATGTTGAGCCTTATTAAAAAGCAATCATCGTGCTTAATTCTTTCTACACTTGCACGAGCACACAAAGAATTTGTTTCTTTGTCATAACATTCATAGAAATTGCCTTTGTGGTATTTCGATGATTGGATGGAAGCCCTGGGGGAGTGAACATCACAAAAGCTCCTTTATATTGTGTATTCGTTACATACAGTGACTTTGTGTTACTGACAGGCATATTAACTGATTCATCTGTTGATTCAGGAGTTACATGTTCTTGTTTTGTCAGATCTAGATGAATATCTTGGAGAGTTGGCAGAATCAGAGGCTCAGTATGATAGATCAGAATGGTAAATGACATTTCTTGGCGAAAAGTTTTGATGATATCAAAGCTCAAATCATCAAAAAGGGGGAGATGATATGAAGAAATGTATTGTGGAGATGGTATGAAGAAATGTTAAAGTTTTTGAAGATAAAGGGAGATGATTTCAAAGTTCAAAGTAAAGATTTGATAAAGTTCAAAGAATTTCTGAAGATTTTGAGGAAATTTTCTTTGAAGATTATCTGCTAAAGCATTCGAGCTGATTCTGAAGATAATTTCTTTCCAAAGTCTGAAAGTGTTGTGTGAAAGCTTTGGAAAGAAGACCATCAAAATAAAAGGGGAGATTGTTTTTGACAGAGCTTAAAGTGAAGACTGAATTGCTAGATCTTTCAACAGTGATCTTGAATCAAAAGGGGGAGATTGTTAGAGCATAAATCTGTTGGATACAAGATCAAGAATACTAAAGGTCAAAGTTGAGAAAGTCAAAGCTGAAGAAAGTCAAATCTCATTAAAAGTCAAAGTCTTTTGTAATAAAAGTCAATGTATTAGTTTAGTTGTTGTTGTTGTTTCCTTGTATTAGATGGTAGTATAAATAGTTTTTCTATTTTGTATTTTTTAGTTAGAAGTTGGAAGTTGGAATACGTAGAGAGAGAGAGAGAGAGAGAGAGAGAGTTCTAGTTTGTAATTGGGTTTTTGAAAGAAGTAATCAAAACAGGTAATTCAATAGTTAAATCTTGTTTGTTTGATTATAAATGTATAGAAACTAGAATCTGGAACACACACTGGGTTGCCCAATTGGCGCTACCGGACCTAGACTGGGATCTCCAACGGTTGGTATCCCACACATGTTAAAAACATAACACATAAGTCGGTATAAGACAAAGGTAATACATAAAGCTCACAATAAAGATAAAAACCTTATCAATTATCTGATGCCAATACGTCTCTGGGATCTAGGGAGGGTGGTGTCCTCTAATGGGTGTTCAATCCTGATCGTCCCACCTCACCCTGTTGGGAACTGAAAGAATTGCTCAAGTACAGTTAATGTTGCTAGCATAACCTGGTTACTACTTCTAAAGTTAATGCTGCTGATACAGGTTAATGCTGCTAGTCAAGATTAATACTGCCTGATGAAGTTACTACTGCTAAGCAATTTTAGTAATGCTAGTAGTTAGTACTTCTCAAAGTATTAATGCTGCTTAAGAGATAATCAAGATTCGTGCAGATCAAGACTGAAGATAATCATGGAAGGCTTGGAGATAAATATGGAAGATTATACTGAAGATCTTTTATTATTTGTAATTATCTTTTATCTTCAGTATATATATAGAATAGTTTAGAATTATAGAAAAAATTAATACTGAGTTTTTGTTTTCATAGAGAGAATCAACCTCAAGGTTTATAATCCTAGTTCTAGAGAAGTAGAATTCGTATTGGTGAGCTTGTTCATCAATATTGAGGTTGAGTGTTGAATCTTGTAGCTTTACAATCATTCAATAAAGTTTACAAGTTGTTATTCTGATTCACTGTTTTCATTGATCTTTGAATATTAAAGTGTTATTCCGCAAACTCATTTAATATTGTTTCTGAGTGTTTATTCTTGTTTAGAATTAAGATCCTGACAAGTGGTATCAGAGCTAGTATTCTCAGAAATCTTATTCATCATGGAAAACACAGTTGAATCAAACAGTACTCTGGTCTCAAAGGTTCCAATGCTCAGATCCAATGAATTTGACATGTGGAAGATTAGAATCAAGCAATACATTCTCCTCACAGATTACTCCATGTGGGACATCATTGAGAATGGTCCATCTGATGCAGGAAAGATTGGTGAAGATGGAAAAAGAACTTCACCAAAGACTGATGCAGAAAAGAAGATAAGGCAGACAGAGATGAAAGCCTTGAGTACACTGCTCTTGGCTATTCCTAATGAATATCAACACCAATTCAGCAATTGCACTGATGCACAGATGCTCTGGAATGCTCTAGAGAAGAGATTCTCTGGTACTAAAAGTACCAAGAGAAATCAAAAGGCAATCTTGAAACAACAGTATGAAAACTTTATGTCAACTAAGAATGAGTCCATGACTCAAAATTTTGACATGTTTAACAAGCTGATCGGTGAACTAGCTACTATGGGAGTACAGATTGATCAAGATGATGTAAACAGAAAGTTCTTAAGGTCCCTTGGAGATGAATGGACCATGTACACTGTTTCATTCAGACAGAATGAACAATTGGAAGAGAAAGAACTTGATGATCTGTACAATGACCTTAGAGTATTTGAAGTTGAGGTGGAGGCAAAGAAGAAGCCTTCTGGATATCTTCATAATGCTGCACTCATATCAGCATCAATTGATTCTACTGCTAACCCTGAATCAGTTAATGCTGCTAATGGAGCAAATCAAGAAAAAGGCATTGAATCTGTGTTTGAAGCCTTTCTTTCCAGCCATGGAAACTCCTCTTTAATCAATGATGATTTGGAACAACTTCATCCTGATGATCTGGAAGAGATGGATATTAAATGGCAGATGGCCATGCTTTCCATTAGGGTGAAAAAGTTCATAAAGAGGACTGGGAGGAACAACTTCTCCCATAGAAGAGAAGACGGAGCAGGCTTTGATAAGTCAAAGGTGGAATGCTATAAATGTCATCTGAAGGGACACTTTGCCAGGGAATGCAGAAGTGGAGTGTCTCACAACAACAACCACCAACAAGCACAGTCTGGAAACCTCAACCATAACAGAAACTCTGCTCAAGCCCTTGTTTCTCAACAAGGAATGGGGTTTGACTGGAGTGATCAAGCAGAAGAGGCTATCCAAAATCAAGCTCTTATGGCAGAAGTATCTGATCTCCCAACTGAGGTAAGTTCTAATCTCTGTTCTAAAACTTGCATAGACACTGTTAAAAGGTACAGGGATCACAACCAGAAGATGAGTGATGACCTTAAGAGGTTAGAGAAAGATATAAAAGACTATGTGAGAATTGTTGAGAGGTTTGAGGAACAGATTAAAGGTTTCCAAGCCAATGAGCTTCAGCACATGTATGACACAAATTACTGGAAGTGGGAGAAAAAGGATCTTGAACTCCAACTGACAAAGTCTAAAGAAGAAAGTGAAAAGTTGAGAGGAGAGCTAGCCAAAGTTAAGCTAGATGTAGAAAAGTTTTCCAATGCTTCTAAAGCAATGGACTCTTTACTACAAACTCAGATTCATGACAAATTGAGAAGAGGAATTGGGTACAATGCCACACCACCACCATATAACAACAATTACATCCCTCCTACTTCAGATTTGCTAGAAACCAAAGATAGGAAGGACTTGCCTGAGGGAGCCACTGAGATAGATCCCTTAGATGAGGTAGTTGTTGAGGACAAAACTGAGAAAGAGGTTGGTAAGAGTAAGGAGAACAATGTGAGTGGTGAGATTCCCCTAGAGAATCTCATCATTACCAATAAGGGGTATGGAAAGATTTGGGTCAAATCAAAGGACATAGAGAAGACAGAGGGAAAGTCTGGTAAGGTCCATTACAAACAGGCCACAGTTGTGAATCCTGTTCCATGCAAACAGTGTGCATGCAAGAAATCTGAGCCCCTAAAACATGATAAAAAGAGGGGAAATCAAAGAAACTGGAATAATCAGTGGGCATAAAAACAAGGGGTTGATCTGAGTAAAATCAATAGACCAAAACCTTGTTTTATCTGTGGCAAATTAAATCATCTTGCCAAATACTGTTATTTCAACCCTATGAACCAAAGGATGAATTTTCAAAGATCTATGCAAAAACCCTTTGGTAATAGGAAGAAGGAAAGGAACCATGTGGCTAAGAAATCTGTTAAATCTAAAAGCCACATGAAGAAAAAGACTGTTAAAGAAAGTGTCAATATGTGGGTTCCTAAATACACTAAAATTGTTAGTACTGCTCCCTCAAATAGTACTGCTGACAATGATAGTGCTGCTAGAAGCAATACTACTCCTACCAATGTTAGTGCTGCTAAGAGTATTAGTACTGCTAAAACTAACATGGTTAGTACTTCTTCAAATGTTAATACTGCTAACTCTGTTAGTGCTGCTAACAAGGTTAGTACTACTAAACATGTTAGTGCTGCTAACTCTGTTAGTACTTCTAAAGTTAGTACTGCTCCTAGTGTTTGTGCTGCTAAGCTAATCATATTGACAAAGTACTCCAATAAAGAGTGCTCTGAGTTTAAAAACCTCATCAAAAAGGAATGTAAATACTTTGATGAGAAAAAGAGACCCAATACCACTTTGGCTTGGGTCCCCAGTCAATACTAATTGTTTAATCGTATTTGCAGGGCAACCAACAGCGCAAGGGGAAGAGCATCTGGCATGTTGATAGTGGTTGCTCTAGGCACATGACAGGGAACATGTCATGCCTCAAGAATTTCAAGAAAATTGATGGTGGACATGTTGCCTTTGGTAATACTCCAGATGGAGGTAAAATCAGTGGTAAGGGGGATGTAACCAAAGGTAAAATGACCTTTGAAGATGTATTCTATGTTGAGCAGTTAAGATACAACCTGTTAAGTGTATCACAGGTTTGTGACAAGCAGCATAGTATATTATTTACAGATTCTGAATGCATTATCCTTGCTCCTGGATTCAAGGTAGTTGATGAAAAGATGATACTACTAAGAACTCCCAGAAAGGATAATGTATATTGCTTAGATATGGAAAGTGTTTCAACTGATTCATCCCTAAACTGTCTTGTTTCAAAAGCTTCTTTGGATGAATCATCACTTTGGCACAGAAGGATGTGTCACATGAACTTTAAAACAATGAATAAACTTGTTAAAAACAACCTTGTAAAAGGTTTACCTTCTAAAGTCTTTTCATGTGATGATCATTGTGTTGCTTGTCTCAAAGGCAAACAACACAAAACTTCTCAGAAGTCCAAAGAGTTGAACACAATATCTAATTCTCTTCAGTTGTTGCATATGGATCTATTTGGTCCTACAAATGTTATGAGTATAGGTAAGAAATCATACTGCCTAGTTATTGTTGATCATTACTCCAGATTTACTTGGGTATATTTTCTAAGGACTAAGGATGAGACAAGTGGACTGATCAAATCTTTTATTCTAAGAATTGAAAACCAAACAAATCAAAAGGTAAAAGTCATTAGGTCAGACAATGGTACTGAATTTAAAAATCATGATCTAAACACCTTTTGTGAGGAAAAAGGAATTGAGAGGCAATACAGTGCTCCTAGGACTCCACAACAAAATGGTGTTGCTGAGAGAAGGAATATGACACTAATTGAAGTTGCTAGATCTCTGTTGGCAGATTCAAAACTTCCAATTACTTTCTGGGCTGAAGCAGTTAATACTGCTTGCTATGTCCAAAACAGAGTTCTAGTAGTCAAGCCTAAAAACAAGACACCATATGAGCTTTTAAATAACAGAAAACCATTTATTGGATTTTTCAAACCTTTTGGGTGTCCTTGTACCATTCTCAATACCAAAACTCACTTAGTAAAGTTTGATAGCAAGGCAGATGATGGTTTTCTTGTTGGTTACTCATCTCAGAGTAAGGCTTACAGAGTTTTTAATTCTTCTTCTAGAATAATTGAGGAAAGTGACAATGTCAAGTGCAATGAGAACACACCAAATCCTATTGGGTCTGGTCCTCAGTGGTTATTTGACATTGATTCACTAACTAACTCTTTGGGTTTCAGTAGTGATTATCATGCAGGTTCAGGAAGTGGAGGATCAGGGGATGAACAAGTACAAGTACAAGACATTATTCCTCAGTCTGTGATCTTTCCCATACCTACAATAGAGCCTGTTGAGGTCTGTGAAAAAGAAACTATGACTGAACCAATTCAGAGTGAAGAAGAAGGAAAAGATGAGGAGAATCAAGTGCATGAAGAGCCAGAAGTAGCTGATGAGATACCCTCAGCTGACTTAAATGATTCCAATCTAGATGTGGGAATCAATGAAGAACCTGGTCATCAGACTAGAACTCAAAAGAACCATCCTCCAGAGCTGGTCATAGGAGACATCTCTTCTCCTATGATAACAAGGAATCAAAGCAGACTTCAAAAGCTGCAGGATCAGTAACACACAGTACTCTCTTGCTTTCTATCTCAGATTGAGCCTAAGAAGGTTTATGATGCAATGAAAGATTCCAGTTGGATAGAAGCTATGCAAGAAGAGTTACTGCAGTTCAAATTGCAAGAAGTTTGGGACTTGGTGGACCTTCCAAAAGGTCATAGAGCTATTGGCACCAAGTGGATTTTCAGGAATAAAAAGGATGAGAGAGGAATTGTGATCAGGAACAAAGCAAGGCTTGTGGCACAAGGGTACACTCAAGAAGAAGGCATAGACTATGAAGAAGTGTTTGCTCCAGTGGCAAGGGTAGAGGCAATTAGGCTATTTCTAGCCTATGCCTCATACATGAAGTTCAAGGTATATCAAATGGATGTGAAGAGTGCCTTTCTTTATGGTACAATTGATGAAGAAGTATATGTCTGTCAGCCCCCTGGATTTGAAAATCCATCATATCCAGACATAGTATACAAACTGAAGAAAGCACTTTATGGTCTTCATCAAGCCCCAAGAGCATGGTATGATACACTGTCTACCTATCTCTTGGAGAATGGGTTTGAAAGAGGAATAATTGACAAGACCCTCTTCATCAAAATAAGTAAGAAGGACATCCTACTTGTTCAGATTTATGTGGATGATATCATCTTTGGATCCACAAAAGATCAGATGTGTAGAGACTTTGAAAAGTTGATGCACAAGAGCTTTAAAATGAGTTCAATGGGTGAACTTACCTTCTTCCTTGGGCTTCAAGTGAAACAGAAGAAAGATGGGATCTTCATAAGTCAATCAAAATATGTGAAAGACATCCTAGATAAGTATGGTTTAACAGACTCAAAGCCAGCAAGCACACCTATGGAGACTCATAAACAGATCACTGCTGATCTTGAGGGGGAGGATGTTGATGTCCATCTATATAGATCAATGATTGGATCTCTCATGTATCTCACAGCCTCAAGACCAGACATCATGTTTCCAGTGTGTTTGTGTGCCAGATTCCAAGTCAAGCCAAAGCAATCACATCTCCAAGCTGTTAAGAGGATTTTTAGATACTTAAGAGGGCAACCTAGATTAGGTCTTTGGTATCCGTATGAATCCAACTTTGACTTGATTGCATATTCATATAGTGACTTGGGAGGTGCTAATATGGACAGAAAGTCTACTTCAGGTGGATGTCAACTTTTGGGTGCAAGACTAGTATCTTGGCAGTGTAAGAAGCAAACCACAGTGTCCTTATCTACAACAGAAGATGAGTATATTGCTGCTGCAAGTTGCTGCTCTCAGGTTCTATGGATTCAGAATCAAATGTTGGACTATGGGGTAACCTTTCTTCACACTCCAATCTTCATTGACAATAGAAGTGCTATAAGCATTGTTAACAATCCTGTCAAGCACTCCAAAACAAAGCACATTGAGATCAGGTATCACTTTATTAGAGATTGTAATGAAAAGAAGCTAATTCAAGTTGCTAAAGTTCATACTGACAACCAGTTTGCTGATCTATTCACTAAAGTTTTTGATGTGGGTAGATTCACTTTCTTGGTCACAAGTGTGGGCATGATCAACTCTGAATGAGCTCATGTCTTACAAAGTGTTTTCATACCTGTTATTGGTTTATTCTTTGGTGCTACTAACATCTTTCTCAGGAAGTTATTACCTTTCTTAGAGTACCTCAAGCTTCAAAAAGAGTAAGGGCTGTTTGGTTGGTTTTCCATTAAGTTCTGTATGGATAAAGTTGTCTGTGTGGATTAATCTGTCTGTATAGATTTAGAAGGTTTTTATTTTAGAGTGTTTTTTCATAGATTGAAGGAACGTGTTTTTTAATGAAAATGACTGGTTTGGAAAAAAACTTGGCTTTCTGCATAAAGCTCCCCCTTGAAATCTTATTGAATAAGACAGTTTCTATATCATTAAACCACTACCAAACAGTCATATATAGCTGACTGAATAAACTGTAAGTCTCATTAAGCTCATTAAGCTGCAAACAAACAGGCCCTAAGTATAGTTAATGTTGCGAGTGCAGCTTTAATACTGCTAGTTAGTTAATACTGCTAGTGGTTAATACTGCTCTCAGTTAATACTGCTAGTTAGTTAATACTGCTAGTGGTTAATACTGCTCTCAGTTAATACTGCTAGTTAAGTAATACTGCTAGTGGTTAATACTGCTCTCAGTTAATACTGCTAGTTAGTTAATATTGCTAGTGGTTAATACTGCTCTCAGTTAATACTGCTAGTTAGTTAATACTGCTAGTGGTTAATACTGCTCTCAGTTAATACCGCTAGTTAGTTAATACTGCTAGTGGTTAATACTGCTCTCAGTTAATACTGCTACTTAGTTAATACTGCTAGTGGTTAATACTGCTTATGTCCCGAATCGTATAAATACCCTTTTTGCCCGCCTAAAAGTTCATAACGACTCTTTGATTTCTATTCATCTGCTCTCTAACCTTGTTCTCTCAAGCTCCTAGTAAGTTTTAGGCAAGAACACTCAAGTTCAATGGCATCCATGGCATTCATTGATGAGCACAACGAGATTGCAATGCTACAGAAGCCTAAACAAGCTGCTGGATTCCATCAGATTGTGGATTTTCTCAAGTCCAACCACATTGCCCATGCTCTTACAGTATCGCCAACAATCTACATAGAGCATCAAAGACAATTCTGGGAGAATGCCACCGTAGTCACAGAGAATGGTGTGTAGATAATCAAGACAAGGGTGTGTGACAAACCCTTGTCAGTTTTTGAAGAGGTGATTCGCATCTGTCTACGTCTAGACGATGATGCAGGTATTACTTCTATTCCTAATGAGGACTTGTTCTCAAATCTTTCAAGAATGGGGTATGGAGGCCAATTGGGTGGTTTCAAATTCTCAAAAGCTAAATTTTATACCCAATGGCGTTTTCTTGTTCATACCCTGATGCACTGTATTTCTAAAAAGACTATTGGATGGAGTGAGTTCAGCAGTACCATTGCTTATGCTTTGGTCTGCTTGGCCACTGCCAGAAAGTACAATTTTTCCAGAATGATTTTCAATGACCTTGTGTCAAACTTGGGAAGCAAAAAGAGTTTTTATATGTACCCAAGATTTGTACAGGTAGTTATAACCCATGAATTGACAGATATGCCTCACTTTGATGAGGTATATGTACCCAAAATCCCCAAAGGTAAGGTCTTTTCAAACATGAAGAGATCTCCATTGGACTCGGAAGGAGTTGACACCCCATTGTTCTCTACAATGATGGTGGTGTCCCACAATGAAGAAGGTATGGCTTCAGGGTCAAGGCCCTCATTAGACCATCCCACTGAAAGCCAATCCCAACCTTCAATCACCATATCCATCCCACAGTCCCTTGTTCAAAAACCAACTTCACCAATAACCAATACATACATCAGGAAAAAGGTAAAGAAGGCTCCTTCCCTTCTTGTACCTTCACCCACAGAGCCTTTAAGCCCTCTAATGGAGAATTCTCCATTAGAGAATATCTACAGGGAAACCACAGGGGTGTCTCCCAACCCCAAGGAGGTGCTCACTGAGGAGATGAATGAGCATATGGGTGCAAAGGTTGCCACTACTCTTGCTAGCACAGAGAAGGTCAGTGGTAACATCAATAAGACCTTCCCCATGGCAACTTTGGGTGAGCAATCATCCAAAGGTCCCAGGTGCCAAGAAACCATGGGGGTAGCAGGTGCTTCTGCTAGGCAGAAGACCTCTACTACAAAAAGATCCCATGATCCTTCAAAAGGGGGTCACACTCCTGGAGAAGGTGAGGACAAATATGACTATAATGAATTGATGGAAACAATGGGCAACATCAACATGGATGTA
This sequence comes from Arctium lappa, assembly GCA_023525745.1. Taxonomy (NCBI): domain Eukaryota; kingdom Viridiplantae; phylum Streptophyta; class Magnoliopsida; order Asterales; family Asteraceae; genus Arctium; species Arctium lappa. Next base: position 25,884,435 of record CM042055.1, on the reverse strand, counting down.
ATCAAGCAGGGAAAAGAAATAGAAGAGCTGAAACTGATAATTCTGTCTCAACAAGTACAGATTACAAACCTGAAGAAAATGGTGAAGAGATTGGTCCAGAAAAAAAAGAAGAAACAGTTTGTGCTCAGAAGAAGGAAACCAGTGACTGGTGCTCCCAAAAAGGGGGAGTCAGAAGCTGATGAAAACATGGAAGATGCTAAAGACAAGGGGGAGAAAGTTGATTTTGAGGGGGAGCAAGAAACTGAAACAGAGTTTGTACAAGCAGCAGAAACAACAAGCATAGCAACAGTAAAAGAGCAAGCAGTAGAAAAAGAATCAGATTTTGTACAAGCAGCAGTAATAGTTAATGCTGCTAAATCAAGCAAAGCAGCAGAAACTGTTAATACTGCTGAATTGAATGAAGCAGCAGAAATGGTTCAAGAAGTATTAATTGATCTTCAAAGCAGAAATTTGGAAGAACTTGATATAGCTGAAGCCTTAATCAAAGCTAAACATGATACTCCCAAGGTCACCTCAAAGGCCAAAGGAGTTGCCATCAAAGAAAGAGGTGAGGCTATCAAGAAAGCAAGTGTTGAGAAGGTAGCATGCAAAGACAAAGGCAAAGCTAAAATGGTGGAATCTGATCAACCAATCAAAAAGCAAAAGTTTGTTGAGTCAGATGAAGCATTGGCCAAGAAGATTCAGGCTGATCTTGAGCAAGAAGAAAGGGTTCAAATGGAAAAAGACAGGGAGATGGCAAAGGCTCTAGCTGCAGAGTTAAATGAAGCTTATCAACAAAGTTTGGCAACTGAAATAGCATAGAAGAAAGCTACAACTCTAAAGAAGTCTGTGTTGGTCAAAACGGCTGCAAAAAAGAGACAACCCTCAAAGACTTATCTTGGTACTCAAGAGAGAAAGAAGATCATTACTTTTCTCAAAGGTGTTGTAGGAGTCAGAAAGTAGATGTTCTCAAAGATGACTTTTGAACAGATTAAAGAGTTGTATGATTCAGAGATGACAAAGCTTCAAGGGAATGAAATAGCCAGAGTTGAAATGGAAAAGAGGATAAAAGAGAGTAATGATTTTCTGATAGAAAAACATTTCCCTGATGAGCAAGAAACACCAAAGAAGGAAGCCATTATAGGTGAAAGTCTGAGGGCTTTAAAAAGAACTAAGATGATGGCCAGAAGAAAATCAGCTAAGAAGCCTAGAGTGGATAAAGAAGAAGCTGAGAAGGTTGTTGAAGAAGAAGGGGCACCTGAGTCAATTGAACAGAAAGAACCATCTAGTACTAATGATGTGAATCTGTACATGGTAGTGATGGACAAAGTGCCTGAACCTATTACAGTTGAACCTGTTGGTGTTAAGCCTCCTGAGGTCATTCTATGGGATACAATGAAGGTTGATGGAAAAGAGTATATCAGGCTCAAAAGAAAAGATGAGAAGTATGAAATATATAATACTTGGGACAAGATTGTCAGAACATGTTCCAGGTCTGATCTAGAAGAGATGTTTGAAATAAGAATGAAGTTGTATACAGATCAATTAAAAGCTCCAGAGATTTCAATCACAAAACTTGTGATGGAGTATCTGTGTATGATGTTCAAACCAGAGAAAGTGGAGCATGTAATCAGAAATGTGTTTCAAACAGTCAATAACTGGACTCTATATGAAACTAGTGGAGTATATGCACTGATTATGGACATAAATCACATAGAATACTTCCTAGTGGATAGAGTGTACAACCACAGTAGATTGAAGTTGCATGCAATGTTGAAAAAGAAGCTTGGATGTGTTCCAGATTCAGAAATGGCAAAGTTTTTGATCCAAAGAACAATAAATCAGAGTTTGGGACTGAATCCAAATACAGGTGTATGAGCTATGAAGTTTTGGGAGCATCTTAAAGACCATCTGAAGAACTTGACTTCTCTTCCTAAAAGTCAAGTTAGGGGGAGATTGTTGGAAATTGAAAGAATTGCTCAAGTACAGTTAATGTTGCTACCACAACCTGGTTACTACTTCTGAAGTTAATGCTGCTGATACAGGTTAATGCTGCTAGTCAAGATTAATACTGCCTGATGAAGTTACTACTGCTAAGCAATTTTAGTAATGCTAGTAGTTAGTACTGCTCAAAGTATTAATGTTGCTTAAGAGATAATCAAGATTCGTGCAGATCAAGACTGAAGATAATCATGGAAGGCTTGGAGATAAATATGGAAGATTATACTGAAGATCTTTTATTATTTGTAATTATCTTTTATCTTCAGTATATATATAGAATAGTTTAGAATTATAGAAAAAATTAATACTGAGTTTTTGTTTTCATAGAGAGAATCAACCTCAAGGTTTATAATCCTAGTTCTAGAGAAGTAGAATTCGTATTGGTGAGCTTGTTCATCAATATTGAGGTTGAGTGTTGAATCTTGTAGCTTTACAATCATTCAATAAAGTTTACAAGTTGTTATTCTGATTCACTGTTTTCATTGATCTTTGAATATTAAAGTGTTATTCCGCAAACTCCTTTAATATTGTTTCTGAGTGTTTATTCTTGTTAAGAATTAAGATCCTGACACACCCCATCCATTTGTAGGGCCTATGCTATGGCCCATTTGTGTGCACCCCGCATCCAATACTCGTATCTATTGTGCATGCTACGATCCCATGCATCATAAATCTCTCCCTCCTGTGTCGGGTCCCACAGAAACTTACCCTACATACACAAGATTTGTATCAAGGTACAAACAATAATTTGATATGTACAATTACTTTAAAAGTCATTCATGTACCAACCCGAAAGCACTCTAACATGTAATTGCGGTCGGCCTGAGAGACCTCCTTCCAACAATATCACGGACCACGAAATGAAGACCTCAAAAGGGAGGTGATCTCCCGAACAACATGGGTATTTAGAAACATGCACAATTAAAAAAAATATACAACACAAAAGTCATTTATATCATCTGGAAATTTTTGTCACTTTTTTCTAATTATACCCAAAGACTAATATTAAAATTGTCATTTACTATGTTTCATATTTAATAAACATTAATTATAAATTATTTATTAATATTAATATTAATTATTCACTAATATTAATTATTTAGAATTATTATTAATCATACTAACTATTTTCATATTATTATTCAGTATATTCTGTAACACCCTCAAATCTTGAAAGAACAACTAATTTAAAATTTTAATAATATATCAAATAAAGGATAATCCCTTTCTACAAATCAGTACTTGAATTACCTCAAATAGAAAATCTAGATTTATTATTAACAATTGATAAACCAAGCCTCATATAAAGACTAGGTTAAGAGTGGGTGTTACTAAAACTGTTGGTCCCAAAAAGTAAAGACAGAATTAAACAATTATTGTAGAAGGGGGGTTGAATACAATACACAAAAATTTCACTTAATTTTAATTCTTTATTGATATAAATATCAATAATTACACATAGAAAACTTTTAAGATTGTTGCGGAAAAGAATAAATAAATCTATTCTAACAATCTTTCACTTAAAAACTAGAAAGCTAAACACAACTTGAAAACACAAAGATCAAAGCTATGAAGTTCTTGAGAGAAAGAAAGAGTCTGCCAATTTTGCTTGAGCACTTATAAATCTCTTCAAAAAAAGGTAGTTTGCATGGAAGGAGTCTTCACCTTTAAATACCACCATGTGCATTAAATGTTGAGAACACTTGTCATCTTCGTATTGGATGTCAGATATTTCTTACAAAAAGGATAAAGTAATGATGTGATTCTCAAAGAGCAAAGTTGACCTTCGAACTTTGAGAAGACAATACCTCAAAGAAATATATATGGTAGACATCCTTTTTCTGAACCTTTGGAGAATATTTCCATCATTCCATAATCCAGGCGAGAATCTTCTGTGCAATATAATGTTCCTATCTTTTTGTCAGAAGGAAGTTGACATATGGAGAACCAGCCGAATTGTAGAGATGAAATTCGGCAGGAAGGAGTCCAACCAATTTGACAAGAGCAAATCGGCTGGAAGAGCGTCCTGCCGAATTTGTAGAGTTGAGATTCAGCAGGAGCAATACCGGCTGATTGATGAGAAGCAAATTCGGTAGGTTGATAGCTTAGTGAGTGTTGGAAGTTTATCTTGATCTGCATCTGAAGATTTACTTCTTGCTGATTTCGGTTGGTCTTCGACTTCAACGATCTTTTTGAAGCATGATTAAGCTATTACAAAGAACCTTAAATAATCCAAGTACAAAAGATGTCTCAAAGGTAACAAATGGAATTCGGTAGGTCATCCTGAAGATCTTTGATGACCCAATAATCTCCAAATCCTTGAAGACCCAACAGTCACCTTCAAATCCTTGATGACCCAACATGAGGTCATCTTCAAATCTTTGGTGACCTAACATAAACCTAAAGACAATTGTTATCTCCAAATGCGGAAGACGTCACCGAATAGTTAGATAATTCTCTAGTCTCTATCTAGCACTCAATTCATCACAGTGTCACTGGTACCATTCCCCAACAAGGGCCTGGTGCATATGCGGACAAATAAAAATAGTTAGGCTTAACGCCTTGTGAGTTCAAGAGTTTTCATCATATATATAAAATGGTAAACGGAAAAAATGTTATTTAAAATCACAAAATCTCATAATGAAATGTATTAATTTTAAAAGCAATCTCTTTCCGAAAACCCGTTATTTTCGAAATGAAATCTCAGTGACCGAAGTACCAATTTAAACATGGGATCAAACCCAATACTCGCACAATACATGAATAAATCTTGAGGTTTAAATACCGAAAAACAAGGATAAAACTCAAGTATACAAAGCAACAACATATGGATAATAAACCACATCTAAATATCAAACCATCCCAAATCATGTACGAGAAAAAAGTGCATTAACATCAAATAATCCATATACGAGAAAAAGATTATCAAAATTCACACACTTTATGATTTTATCATCAAAATGTCCTAAAACTCCAAATATATGCATTTCTCGAGATTTTACAAAACAAATGTGCAAAAGATGCAACTTTATCAAGTAACCAACACCATTTGGTAAATCTTAAGGAAAACACTTTAAGACTCCAAAATACATATTTTTGGCAACTTGAAATCACCTTAGTAGATTTAGGCTAAATCTAGGTTTTACCACAAACTTGAGCTCCCTTTGGTGAAGAGATGAAACCTGTGAGACAACCCTCAAACCAATATGTGAAGCTCCCCAAATACTTATGTTACTTCCAAAGTATCAAAATACACCACAAAGAAAGGATTAGAGGTTGTGGGAACAAGAGATCAAAACCCTAGGTTAAAAGACAAAGGTGATCTTACTTTCAACTTCTATGAACCCCAAAATCATCAAGGATTCATTAATCATCTTTGTTCCCTTCTTGAAAAGCTTATAGACGAAATAATAGCTCAAGAGTCGCTCAAATCCGATAAGAAATATAGAAGTGATGGTCAAATGAAGAAATAGTTCGTAAATAGGATTTTAAGGCGTTCCCCCCCCCCCCCACTAGCGACCCTGCCATGCAACAGTGCCAATGGCACAATTGGCGGGTAGTGTCGCCCGGGGTGTTCCGAAGCTGGTTCTCTTCCTTCAACCCTGACATGTGACTGTGCCATTGGGCACTGTCGTCGAGCACTGTAGTGCTAACTGTACCAAGAGTTTTTACTCGTTCCTCAACCATTTTCTTGTTCGTTCCTTGACGATTTTCCCGAAAATTATTTTATAAATGACAACGAAATTATAGGTGTTACAATCCTCCCAACCTTAGAATGATTTATTCTACGAAATCTATAAATCTAATGCCAATCAAAACTCGAATGTCACTCCCAACATATGGCCTGATTCTTAATGGTTCGATCCTTACCTAAACCAAACAAACAGCAACCCAAGAGTCCTTCTGACATCGATATCATACGTTTATATTCTCATAACACGCTTGAACTATAAGAGACATATGGAACGACTCAAAATGCCACGTAATCCGGAATACAAGTCCTATAGATGGCTTGTCATCCACCCATCTCAATTAGGATAACAATGAAATGGTGCACACCTCAAAGAAAGACACTTTTCTAATATCAAATGGCTCCCATTCCAAGGGTGTGTGGCAACATATCTTGAACCTTGATTAGGATTTGAACTTTAATTCAAAACCACCAAGCCGATTCTCATAATGAATCATCAGTAACCCAATCTCCACATTCGATATAACATACTAATACCGGGATGAATATTCAACCTTGTTTAATCAATTTTCCAACAATAATATCTTGATTGCCTCCCAACCTTAGGTGGTTCGTACTACCTCCAGAGTAGCTTACGAATTCAACTACTCAACTCCACTATTGTTGCCCAAAATGGATTTATTCTTAAAACAAATGTGCAAAAGATGCAATTTCATCAAGTAACCAACAACATTTGGTAAATCTTAAGGAGAACACTTTAAGACTCCAAAATACACATTTTTGGCATGTACAAAGTTTTCATAAAGCAACTTGAATTTACCTTATTAGATTTATGCTAAATCTAGGTTTTACCCCATACTTGAGCTCCCTTTGGTGAATAGATGAAACCTTTGAGACAACCCTCAAACCAATATGTGAATCTCCCAAAATACTCATGTTACTTCCAAAGTATCAAAATATACCACAAAGAAAGGATTAGAGGTTGTGGGTGCAAGAGATCAAAACCCTAGGTTAAAAGACAAATGTGATCTTACCTTCAACTTCTATGAACCCCAAAATCATCAAGGATTCATTAATCATCTTTGTTCCCATCTTGAAAACCTTTATAGACGAAATAATAGCCTCAAGAACCGCTCAAATCGAATAAGAAACAAATAAGGTATGGTCAAATGAAGAAATAGTCCGAAAATCGGATTTTAAGGCGTCCCCCCCCCCCCCGGGTAGGCGACCCTGCCATGCAACAGTGCCTATGGCACAATAGGCGGGCAGTGTCGCCCGTGGTGTATCAAGGATGGTTCTCTTCCTGCAACCCTGACATACGACTATGCCATTGGGCATTGTCGTCGAGCACTGTAGCCCTAACTGTGTCAAGAGTTTTTCAACATTTCCTCGACCATTTCCCCGGCCATTACTCGACGGTTTTCCCGAAATTTATTTTATAAATGACAACGAAATTACGTGTGTTATCCTCCCCACCTTAGAATGATTTCTTCCTCGAAATCTAATGCCAATCGAAACTCGAATTCCACTCCCCACAGATGGCCTGATTGTCAATGGTTCGATCCTTCCCTGAACCAAACAAACAGCGACCCAAGAGTCCTTCTGACATCGATATCATAAGTTTATATTCTCACAACGTGCTTGAACCATAAGAGATACATGGAACGATTCAAAATGCCACGTAATCTGGAATACAAGTCCTATAGATGGCTTGTCATCCACCCATATCAATTAGGATAACAATGAAAGGGTGCAGACCTCAAAGAACGACACTTTTCGCACATCAATTGGCTCCCATTCGATGGTGTCTCGCGACATATCTTGAACCCCGATTAGGATTTGACTAACTTTAATTGAAAACTGCCATGCCGATTCTCATAATGAACCATCAGTAACCCAATCTCCACATTTGATACAACATACTGATACCGGGATGAATATTCAACTTTGTTTAATCAATTTTCCAACAATAAGATCTCGATTGCCTCCCAACCTTAGGTGGTTCGTACTACCTCCAGAGTAGCTTACGACTTCAACTACTCAACTCCACTATTGTTGCCCAAAATGGATTCATTCTTAAAACAAATGTGCAAAAGATGCAATTTCATCAAGTAACCAATACCATTTGGTTCCAAGGGTGTCTCGCAACATATCTTGAACCCCGATTAGGATTTGACTAACTTTAATTCAAAACTGCCATGTCGATTCTCATAATAAACCATCAGTAACCCAATATCCACATTCGATACAACATACTGATATTGGGATGAATATTTAACTTTGTTTAATCAATTTTCCCACAATAAGATCTCGATTGCCTCCCAACCTTAGGTGGCTCGTACTACTTCCAGAGTAGCTTACAACTTCAACTACTCAACTCCACTACTGTTTCCCAAAATGGATTCATTCTTAAAAAATGTGCAAAAGATGTAATTTCATCAAGTAACCAATAACATTTGGTAAATCTTAGAGAAAACACTTTAAGAATCCAAAATACACATTTTTTGGTATGTACAAAGTTTACATAAAGCAACTTGAACTCGCCTTACTAGATTTAGGCTAAATCTAGGTTTTACCCCAAACTTGAGCTCCCTTTGGTGAAAAGACGAAACCTTTGAAACAACCCTTTAACCAATATGTGAAGCTCCCAAATACTCACATTACTTCCAAAGTATCAAAATATACCACAAAAAAAGAATTAGAGGTTGTGGGTGCAAGAGATCAAAACCCTATGTTAAAGGACAAAGGTGATCTTACCTTCAACTTCTATGAACCCCAAAATCATCAAGAATTCATAAAGCATCTTTGTTCCCATCTTTAAAAGCTTCAAAAGACGAAATCATAGCCTCAAGAATCATTCAAATTGGGTAAGAACTAATGAAGTTATGGTCAAATGAAGAAATAGCCCGAAAATCGAATTTTAAGGTGTTGCCCCCGCTGGAGACCTTACCCTGCGATAGTGCCAATGGCACAATCGTCAGGCACTGTCGTTCGGGGTGTACCGAAGTTGGTTCTCTTCTTGCGACCCTGACATGCGATTGTGCCATTGGGCACTGTCGCAAGGTACTGTAGCTCCAACTGTACTGAGATATTTTCGACCGTTTTCCTGGTCGTTCCTCGACCGTTTTCCCAAAAAAAATTAATAAATAATAAAGAAATTACGGGTGTTACACCTTCGGTCGTCAAAAAACAAATATAAGAACTTTAAAGATGTTTTTGTAAGTTATATAAAAAAATATGACAACTTTTATTTTTATTTTGGAAAATCAACTGTCAAAATTTCTGCTTCGGAGTTTAGAAGCAAACTTTGCAAACATTTTAAGAAACTGATGACCTCTTTAGCGGGTAACTAGTTATTACAAGTGATTCGATAAAATTTTTCACTTAATTAATGAACATGTGGAACTTTAAAATGTAATGAAAATAGTCACAGGTCTACAGAAAGGAGTGCAATGAGTGTCAAAATAGCATCAATTTCGTAGTGAACACCATGATCTCCACGATCTCAGAGCAACAACAACCAACTCAAATCCACCATAAACATGAAATAGAGGACCAATCCTTTAAACCCCAAATTTCATCATCCCGTCAAGAAGAAATAATTCATAACATTGCGATCTTTAATTGTTAACTCTATCGTCAAACCCCAAAATCGAACCACAGGCAAAACCATACCAACACCATTGGTACCGGTCAATAAGGTCTTGGAGAAGGACCAACAATATCGTTGGTGATATTAGTATTTTCCTAAGTTAGCAAGTCAACAATTTTTGGAGTCATGTTGAGGTTAACTAGGTAATGGTAGAGTTTTTGGAGCTCCAACGAACACTTTGAGCATATTGATCTCTCCATGTAGCTCAACGTTCTTAGGTTTGTCAAGATACTTTAGGTTGGCGGCAATATTGTCACAAAGTTGCCATCCAAAACATAAAAAGAGTTTTTAGGGGATTAATACCATTTCAAGAAACCACCATAATTACAATGATAACAATATTTTGCACAATTTCGGTGTTATGACTAGTGAAATAACAAATTTCGTGTAACACCAATCATTTACACCATTTTTTGTTAACAAATTTGGAGTAAAGGAGAATATACTTAGAACTTTTAGTTTGGTGTAAAAAATGGTATTGGTGGTTCGAAATGAATTACTGTTGACACCAAAAATTGCACCATTTTGGTGCAAAAAATGGTGCTGATGAAAGGAGACGCCCTAACATTGACGGACTGTTGTGCCCTCTCAATTTCTTCTAAGAGGTAGAGGTCAATACCACTGCTTGCAATAGCGGTTCAATCCCACATTCATGATTGTTGTCTCCCTCCCTTTTGACGCTATGGTGATTATAGTTATTGGTTGCGTCCATCATGTGTTCAAGCTCGTCGGGAAATTCCCAAAACCCTTGAAACTCTCTTACCGAACTCAAATCAGTTCCAAAGCTACCATATTTGTACTATAACAATATGGCTATACCATTTATTTACTGGTGTAGGCAAATTACATACCCGATGATAGAGCCGGACCCAAAAAATTATCAAACAGTAGCACCATTTGACTATAAGAAATAACTTTATAAACATTTTTTTTTTGCAAAAACATTATCGCTTTGTTCGTCTTAGTGTCTTTTCATCCAAATTTTTTGAATTAAAAGTTTAAAATTTAAGGAATTTGACAAATGCAGGATTTGAACATGTTCCCTTCCAAAAGGCCCTTAACACGATGACATACACAAACATTACCGCCACAAACTTGAGTTGTTAGTTGAGTTTCAATAAATATAAAGGAACACAAGAAATAAATTGGTTGCACCTTTCAGACATAAAAAAATCTGCTCCGTTAGGACTGACAAAGGAGTGGGAGCACATACACCTTCTCCGCTCTATGTTGGTCCATCCTGCCTGGTGACATAAAAATACCATCTTCAGTTTTACCAAGTTCACCAACTATTCATGTTACCTCTTGTCCATATATAACCTCTAAGAGAGGGACAAATAGTCAATTTTAAAAGAACTTATTGTCAACCTTTTTCAGATGAATCTATCTGATTCAGAAGGGAAGAACTACAGGAATTGATAAGGACTAAGAAATAAATATGGGAACCATATTCGATTCCATCTTACTGGAATAGTCTACCAACAAAAAAAAACTATTTTCAAGTAAAGATGAGCATTTTAGGATCAAATCAGACAAAACGGGTCGAATCAGAAGGATCGAACCATGACATCATCAATTCCATCCAAGCTAGATCACCAATTAAGGTTCCATCTTACCTTCCCTAATCATGACACGTTGGACTTTTTTGGATTGTATTTACCCAAAATTTGACCTGACCGATCCATCTACATGTCTATATCCGAGTATAGTAAGAATATCGTTGTTACACTCGTCGTTGTTATAAGAATTGAAGTTGCTACAAGAATTATAATCACCAATTAAGGTTCCATCTTACCTTCCCTAATCATGACGCGTTGTACTTTTTTGGACTGTATTTACCCAAAATTTTACCTGGTCAGTCCATCTACATCTCTATATCCGAGTATAGTAAAAATATCGTTGTTTCTGTCTCACTTTTGTCCCATGTTGTTCCACCTATTTTGGTGGAACAAGAAAATACTTTTTTTGTCCCATCTTGTCCCACCATGTCCAGTCTTTGTTCTTGTCCCATTTCGTGCCAAATGTGGGACAATGAAGTTTTATCCTGTCCCAAGTCGCGCCAAATATGGGACAGTGGATTTTTGTTCTATCTCGTCCCACCCAATCTGCAAACCAAATGCAGCCTAAACGATTTATTTTGACGGTAAATGAGCAAAAGAAAATATTCAAATGCGCCAAAAGTTTTATTTTGTTTTTTAGTAAAAGGAGTTTCAAAGTTTGCACTTTAACCTCCAAAAATTATAAATGTTGTGAATTGAAGCACTAAACCTTTAAATGTTTAACTTGAGTCCAATTTCTCTAAAATATTGGCAACCTAGTCCAATCAAGTTCCAAAAATTTGCTAGATGGTCACCGTCCATAAATCTTATTAGAATTCGGTCCAAAAGCCAAATAAAATTTAGAGTAAACTACAAATCTGGTCCCCGTGGTCGTCAAAAATAACATTTTTTGTTCCTGCGGTTTTGAAATTATAAGATGGCTATCGTGATTTGCAAAAACGTTCAAATTTGATCGCTTCCTCTAACGGCCGTTAAAAGTTCCGTTAAATGAGGGCATTTCGTCATTTTATCCATCTTTTTTGTCTTTTACCCGATCAAGTGCTTGGTTGGGGTTTTGATCTTTTTTGGAAAGAGAGTATGTGTGAGTTGTTTATTTCAAGAATAGGCGGGATCCAACCAGTTGTACAACCACATGAAACAAAATCATAAAATTGATTTTGAATATGTAAAAGATAAAAAAATGGATAAAAGAACAAAAATGTTTTTCATTTAACGGAATTTTTCAACGGTTCTTAGTGAAAGGACCAAACTTGGACGTTTTTATAAACCACAGTGGCTATCTTGTAATCACATAGACCAAATTGGTAGTTTATTCTAAAAATTACAACCTTTGACATCTTTTGATCCAAAGGCCATGTATTCATTACCGAAATATTGAGCATTTATACCATGTTTGTTAAAATCTTTTCCAATTAAAGTATACGACTATTATGACCATATAATTATCAAGGTTCTAAATGGCGTGAGGCGTGGCGTGGCGGCGAGGCCAAGACTCAAGCCTTAGGAGCTACGGCGAAGCCATGACGTTTTCAAGGCGTGACTTATGTCGTCAAATTTCTAATTCTTATATAATATTATATATAAAAATGTATGTTTTGTAGTGTTACTCAATTAGTCAATAGTAATAAGTAAGTTAAATTACGTTATATATTAAAAACTTGCAAATAAGACATTAAAAATATAAGGGAAAATCAAATATCTCATTACGATAACTACGGATTAAGCCATGGTGTGCCATGGACTTAACGTGGCGTGACACACAAGCCTTGGTGTCATGGCGCACCATGACGGTTGTGCGACGAGTTTTTTAGAACAGTGATAATTATTAAATCTTGACATCTAAAATACATAAAACTTAATGATTACCAATGTTCAAATACAAAATAAAGCTTACTAATACTCCATGAATTTTGGATTTTCTCTGCATTAATTTTTTAGTTTTGGTTTAATAAAAACATACATCCACTGTTTTGCATGGGTATAGCACAAATACCACCTACCATCTGTAATCTGTTCACAGTCACTTTGATCTTAAAAGTTTACGATCAAACAGCTGAATAACGAAATAACAAAAGGAGAACAACTCAAAAAGTTTTATGCAAAATCGCTGACTTCATCTAAGAATGCCGAAAAATACATTAAACCATAAGTAATCGCTCTATGAACGCATGTTAATACAACTCGAAAATCAAAGTCCAACCATCCATACAACCACTCCACAACACCGATCAAGTCCACAAGAGCAAAAGAACCGCCACGAGTAGAACCATTGAGTAGTTCACCGGACCAGTCTTCGAAACAAAATTTACATCATTACTACCAGGTGAATAGCCACCCTCCGGGGTGCTTGTAGTCAACACGACAACGATCCAATCGTCTTCGGAACCGATCCCGATTCCCGTATACTTGGTGTCATTCAAGTAACTTGAATACTGGGATCGGGTGTAGTTGGAGATCACGAGGCCTGGATCGAGGTTAGGAACACAAGCAGGAAGAACAGCCCCATCTCTTGTGGTCGTAAAATTTAAATGGCATTTGTTTAAAAGGTCTGGATAATTGGCGAACTCGGGTTCGGTGCCCGGAACTGTGTTTGAACCGGTAGTGTTGGTGCAGGGACGGTCTTTAAGTTGGTCAGCGAGTTTATCCGCAAGGCATTTGGCTCGGTCATTTTGTGTTAGAGTTGTTAAGTTTACGGTTGCCCTGTAGCTGTTGATTCCTGAAAGAAGACCGTCTTCTTCATCTGAAAGATGACCAAAATTCGTTAATTTAATGGCAACACATATAAAATAAACCCAGTATATACAATGCGAAAGTAGGGTGGGTCTTAAAAGATAGAGAGGTTGTTTACATGAAGACCTCCAACTCGTTCAAAAGTGTAATTAAGAAGTGCATATAAGGTTTACGTTTTGCAGGCAACTCAAATTTCTTTTAAGTTGAATTTCTTTTAAGTTGGATACAGGGACAAACCTAGGGGTTTTATTCGATCGATTTTCAACATTCTTCAACTAACCGATAACCAAACAGAATAAGGTTCTGTTTCATCTGTTTCGGGTTAATCGGTTCGATTATCGGGTTGTTTTAATAAGGTTTGTCAAATAAAATCTATTTTTGTTTATTTGATCGGCCAAAACTCAAAAGTTAAAACTTCAAGTAATCTTAGGAGAATGCCTTTGCAGCTTTTAAAAATATTTTACATAAAAATCTAAACAAGAGTTAAATTGGATTGAATGAATATAATTTGTTTATTCGATTTAACTGAAACTGAAAAAATAACTGAAAACCGAACGAATAAGGACGTATAACCGAACCGAAAACCGAATTAAACCCGAACCTAAACTATTTTTAAAATTTTAAAATAATTTATAACCATAAATTCTTATTCGATTTACCCGAAACCGAAAAAACATAATTGAAACGAACTGAACAAACTGAAAACCAATAACCCGAACTTCATTTGGTTAGGGTGGTTTATTCAGTTTAGGGACGGACCTTACATGGTGGTAATGGTGGCACGTGCTACCGTATTATTTGTCTGGCGAAGGGTAAAAAATTTTAGGTTCGTGAAAGGTGCAACCGTATCGTTTTAGAAGGTGCTACCCTATTATTTCGGAAACTTCAAGAAGGTGCAACTATACCTCGTAATCAACCAAAAAACAAAAAAAAGTCTCGAAATCAACCAAAAAAATCTCTTGAAATCAAGCAAAAAAATCAAAAAAATCCCTCGAAATCGATAAAAAAAAATCCCTAAAAATCCATCGAAATCAAGCAAAAAGTTTTAAAAAATCCCTCGAAATGGTGGAATTAGGTAAAAAACACATCAGGAAATATTGAATGTTAAAAAGATGAAGACATGCCGATAAAAACCGTGTTTTTTGTCTATATTATATGGTGCCACCGTATGAAAAAATTTCTGGGTCCGTCCCTGATTCAGTTTTGGTTTTTCCCAACACCCTAGACTATATATTTTGAGAAAATTGGTCAAAGTCTAGCCGATGTATGACACTAACACGCTCCCTCCAACAGAGGCTAAACGACATAGATTGTCAAGAGGGGGCCAGACAACTATAAATTGCCCAGAGTGTCGAACCAGTGGTAGACCTTGGCTCTTATATCACGTGAGAATACATGGAACTCCCATATTACTATTCGAAAGAGCCCTTTGAGTAGATAAGGGAGGTTCAAACATATACTGAGAAGAAATAATCCAAGTCTGTGGAACTCTTAAGAAATTCAATCCAAACAGGTGCCACAGCATCATGGAGACTAATTCATAATCAACCAGTTTAGCAACGTAAGGGGATGAACATAGTTTTAGCGAAAAACTGGCCATCATCAAAATCAGGTGCTAACAATGTTCTAGAGTAATTGTGTGAATGGTTACATGAGGTTTCAAACTTATGTGTCACCAACCAAAAACTAACATCAATTTGAAGAACCGAACATTTGTTAATTGCATGTTAGTCTCTAATAATACCTAAACAGTAAACTTTACTTCTGATGGCTACAAATTTTCTCAGAGAACAGCCAGACAATCTTAAGGGACACTTGGATTTCGTAAGGTTGCTTTAAGAAACCTACCCCAAGTGGAAATCAATCTTCTAATATGCATTAAGGGGCTGTTTACCAAAATGCTTACCGGGTAAGCGCTTACCAGCAAAGACATCACCCTCACTTACCTTATCGTATAACATTCTAGACCATCAAAATTGATTGTTGGTATGCGTCTTAAACCCGGTAAGTGCTTACCGGGTAAGAGTCATTTCTCTCCCTTACCGGGTAAGACTTTAGGTCCTTGTTATAGCTCTTACCGGGTATGATTCTAGGTAGTTTTCATACTCAATAGGTAAGAAACGTAAGGTAAATGATACCGGTAAGCGCTTACCCGGGTAAGAATTTACTAAACCAAACGAGCCCAGTATATATATATATATATATATCCCACCCGGAGGTGGGGTGACGGGGTGGCATGTACCAATATATGAAGACATGTCCTCTATGGCAAGGAGTAGAGTGGTTGTTATCATGAATATCTCTAACTTGGGAAAAATGTGTGCTTTTTTACAATATATACAAAAATATAATTATTTTTATATTATGTAAATGTAAACCAAACAAATCCAGTATATCCCACTCTAAGGTAGAAGTCTGGATAGGATGTATGAAAACCTTGCCTCCACCCCAAAGGGTATAGAGACTTTTTTTTTTTTGAGGACCCCTGGCTTGCAAAACAAAAATACAAGGAGATGTGTAAGAAAAGTAACGCAAGAGTGTATGCAAACACGCAACAGACACGATGAACCAAAAAGGGCAAGGGAAACACGAGGGACATAAGATAAAACAAACAGGAAATCACAAAACTCAGTATCTATTGGTACAATTACTCTAGAATGACTAGTTCTATTGCCCCAAAGATACAATTTCCTTAAAATGGTTAAAGATTTCCCTCCAAATAGAGAGGGATCGTATATGAGAAAAGTCAAATCAAACCGTAATCAACTTCTTAAAATGCTTTAATTCAACTGCAACGGGGATTTTTTTCTGAAGATGTGATATCCTCTCTACCAAATCATCCACCAAAATGTTCCCATATATCAAACAACAACAAATCTAGTGAGCATATCAGTTTTGATAACATAATTAAGACAACATCCCTGGGTTCCAATTATTATAACAGACAATTTACTAAGAGATTCGATAACCAACACTAAGAAGGAAAAGGGTCTCAGATTTTGTACCGTTAATTTAAAGCTATGTCGATTAGATTAGATCTCTATAAATCAAACATTCTCACCGATGCAAATCAAAACGGAATCAATCAGATCCAAATCCCACACATCATATCCTCGAATCCGTTGCTCCTTAAGCTTAATTTCTAGCATTTATAACCCATTAATCCAACATCGCACTACAAATTCCACTTAAAACAAACAGAAAACACATCATCCGGAAAATAGTTGCACTAACAGATAGTTCATAGGAAAAATCAGAAATTCGTGGATCATGATTTACAAAAAAAATCCATTAAGCAGATTTGTTATAGCAATGATGGTTCTTTAAGTGAAATCATGAAATGAAATCAAAAGCAAGAAAGTGAACAATACCATCGCACTTGACTAAGTGGTTAATGCAGAAGATTGAATGGAGGAGAAGAGTAAGAATAACGAATCTTTGAAAATACTCCATGGCAATTTTTGCTTGAATCGAAGAGCAAAGATGAATGATAAATACACACCAAAACTGTGCGGTGGAAAGCGGCAACGCTTCATGAAACGGTGTCGTGTTAGAGAGACATCGTTCTCATGGTTGTTGATGAAGTTTGAACATTTTGGCAATATTAGTCCCTTAATATTTATTTTGGTTTGTATTAGTCCCTATGATGAAACAAACTGTTTTACTAGTCCTTGCACTTTGACATGATTAGAGAATAGGTCCTTATGCTTTATATAGATGAATCACAAATTAAACAATTATCATCAAACCGAAATTAATTTGTATTTATGTAAATATGGACTTATATAAACTTTTCTTCTAGGCTCTTGAACTTTTCCCAATTGAAAGTAATTATATTAATTCTTATTTGTTGGTTGTCCGTGTAAGTAAAATATCGTGAACTTTTCTTCTCCTCTCTCTCTATTCTTGTCCTATTATTCACTATCCCATCTTCCAATTTATGATGTTGTGTGTCCCACAATAAAGTTCAATTTTAATCAAGATGACAATCAGATTAATCGAACAAAAACAATTTCTATTTCAATCTTCAGAATTCGATTACAGAGTACTCTCACAGTATTTCTCTCACTATACTCAAACTCTTAGAAAGTCATATGAGTCTACAAACGAAAATAAAACTATTTATACCCTCTAACAATACAAAGACAAAACACTAATACAAGACACTTTGACTTTGACTTTATTACAAAGACTTTGACTTTTGCTTGAGAGTTGACTTGATCATTTGACTTGACTTTCATCTTCAACTTTATGATCTTGTATCTAATATATTTGTGTACTAACATTCTCCCCCTTTGGATTCAAGATCATCTCCAAAAAGATATGCATTGAAAATCCCCTTTGGATTCAAATTAAAGTTCCGAAATTTCAGCATCAAAGAATAATCTTCCCTTTTGCTCAAAATCAATCTTTCTTCCCTTTGAATTGTCTTCAGAACTTTTTGTAATCTTCCCAAAGTCTGTGAAAAATGTCCTTCAAGAATCTTAAACAATCTCCCTCAAAGGTTGTAGAAACCTCTTTCAGACTCTAGAAAGAAATTATCTTCAGATTTAGCTCTCTTTGCTTCAGCAACTCAACCTCAAACAAAATTTCAGTAAATTCCAACAAACATTCTAAATTCTTTGAGCTACCTCTTTCAATCCTATACAATCTTCCCACAACTTGCATTACTTTACAAATTACTGCAACAAACTTTCTTCAAATCATATTTCTTGACCTTCTTTCTCCCTTAATTTTCTTTCCATTTCAAAATTTTCTTCAACCAACATTTCTTGAAATATATTTTGTCCCCCTTTTTTTATGACAAAGCATAGAAATCATCAAAACTTCCTCAAGAAATGTCATCAAATTCTGACCATAAATCTTTTCATATGAGCCTCTGAACATCTGTCAATTCAAAATGTATTCATCCAAATTTTTTCAAATTCAGACAAATAAGAGTGTAACCCCTGAATCAACAAATGAATCAGTTAAGAATGCATGTCAGTAGCATAAAGCCACTGTGTATAACAAATACACATTGGAAATGAGCTTTTTGATGTTCACTCCCCCAGGTCTTCCATTCAATCATCGAATAACACAAGGTTAAACTATGAACGTTTAGACATAAAAACAAATTTATTGTGTGTACGTGCTTGTGTATGAAAGAATTAAGTATGATGATTGCTTTATCAATTAAGCTCAATATGTGTAAACCATTGAGATAACAACAGTAATACACAGACTCAATTGTGCATGATCGAACAACGAAGGTGGGGTAGACTTCCTTCTTTTCAATATCCACGTCTTCCAAATGAAGATCAGATAACTTCTTGGGTAGGAAACACTGGTTATCGTGAATCCATAGAAGTTCTGTTAAGTCCTCACACAATAAACCCATGTTGTCCTGTAAGCAAAATGTTGCTCAGATGGTTTAACTTTTCAGTTAAAGCATATAATGAAATAAATGTCAGATACATGTATGCTCAGTAAGATAATCATGAAGATTTGAGCATTTTTATCATGAAAGATTTTCTCAAAAACAAGTATATTAAAAGAATGAAATGAATACAAAAGACCTGTTTGGGAATCTGACAATGTATGAAAAGATAAAATATAAATGATTTAACAATCAAGGCTCAGGTCATGAAAATTGGATATTGTCTATAAGAAAATTTATAGACATTCTTGAAAGAAACATTTTGAACAAAATCGCGTTAAAAAATCAATGAAGTTCAAACGGGGTGTATCACCATCGAAAAATTGGTTAATTTGAGACATGGTGATAACATAAACAACAAAATACTAAACCGGTGTGTGTGAATATTTGAAAGTATATGGAAAAGATAATACACAAGTATTAATCTTTGGAAACACACGGTTTGTTTAACAATTAAGCTCATGAAAAAGAAAACATTTAAAATCACACTTCTAAATTCATGAAATCATTTTGAGAATCAGAAGTGGTTTGAACGTTTAAGAATATGTTTTCATGTATGAAAGTTGTCCTTATTTCACACATGTATGAGATTAAGGTTAGAATAATCCTTACGCTCAACTTGAATCTCATGAAATCAGCTCCAAAGTCATGATAGATATGATCATGTAAGCTCCCCCTCAAAATCTGCATTCAGTCAAATATCGTCAAAGTACAAAGTCTTATTCACAATTTTTATTGAAAAGTAAAGACATAAAAACAGTAAAACTTGTTAAGAACGAGTTCTGATCAGATGTAATCAGAAGTCATTGTCCTTACTCCCCCTGAAAATATGCATTACATGATATGTCAGTGAAAAACATATGAAAATTCACAAACTCTCCCTAGAATGTAAATCAAGTAAGCTTTATCTAACTCCCCCTGAAAACATGAACAAAACCTTTCAGTGCAGATATCTTTCAGATTAAAAATAAAGAAATGCAGAAAAATAACAAAACTAAACTGTACTAGGTAACAACAGATTAAGTCTTGAGGTTTAACATGCCAAGTTTCGAAATGAGAAAATTAAATCTCTTTTCGTCAAGTGGCTTGGTAAACAAATCTGTAAGTTGATAATCTGTGTTTACAAAGTAAAGTTCGATTGTACCTTTTTCGACATTATCTTTGATAAAATGATATCTCACATCTATATGTTTAGTTTTAGTGTGTTGAACAGGATTAGCTGATATTGCAATGGCGCTCTTCGAATCACACTATATCGGAATTTTGTTGAACTGGAAACCATAGTCTCGAAGTTGTGTTCTCATCCACAACACTTGAGAGCAGCAATTGGCAGCAGCTACGTACTCTGCTTCAGCAGTCGATGTAGAAACACAAAGTTGTTTCTTTGATGCCTAGCTTACGAGCTTGTCTCCAAGAAATTGTATGTGACCTGATGTGCTCTTCCTGTCTAGCATACAACCTGCATGATCTGCGTTTGAATACGCAGTTAACTCAAAACATGTATCTTTAGGATACCACAAACCAATATCTGCAGTTCCCTTCAGATATCTAAATATGCGCTTTACAGCAGACATATGGGATTCTTTGGGTGAGGCTTGATATCTAGCACATAAGCATGTAGAGAACACAATATCTGGCCGACTAGATGTCAAGTACATTAAAGAACCAATCATCCCTCTATAGAACTAACATCAACAGCTTTTCCCAAAAGATCAGCTCCGATTTTAGTTCCTGGTGCCATCGGGGTAGAAATTGGACTACAATTTGACACATTAAATTTCTTTAAAATGTCAGCAATATACTTCGCTTGATTTATAAAAATCCCCGTAGAAAATTGTTTGACTTGTAATCCGAGAAAGAAATTCATCTCTCCCATCATACTCATCTGAAAACGTGACACCATGAGGTTAGAAAAATTCTTATAGTACTTTGAATTAGTTGAACCAAATATGATGTCATCCACATATATTTGAATTAAAATGATATCAACTTTCTCTCTTTTAATGAATAAAGTGGTGTCGATTTTACCTTTTGAGAAGCCATACTTGACAAGGAACTTTGATAAAACATCATACCAGGCTCGAGGGGCTTGTTTGAATCCGTAGAGTGCTTTGTCTAGAATATAGACATTATCAGGTTTGTCTGCACTCACGAATCCTTTTGGTTGAGAAACGTACACCTTTTCTTTTAGCAATCCATTCAGAAAGGTTGTCTTGACATCCATCTGATAGATCGTAAATTTCTTGTGTGCAGCGTAGGCTAGAAACATTCTAATTGCCTCAATACGCGCAACTGGTGCATACGTCTCGTCATAATCAATGCCTTCCTCTTGTCTGTATCCTTTGGCAACAAGTCATGCTTTGTTTCGAATTACAACACCATCTTCATCTTTCTTATTATTGAATACCCACTTGGTGCCAATAATAGTTTTTGCTTCAGGTCAGGGCACCAATCGCCATACTTTTAGCGCTTCGAATTGGTTGAGCTCTTCTTGCATAGTTGTAACCCAATCTGGATCACTAAGAGCTTCTGAAACTTTTGTAGGTTCTGTTTTGCTCAAAAAATAGTCAAATATGCATTCGTTTGCAGTTGCAGACCTAATTTGCACTGGCTTAGATGGATCTCCAATGATTTGATGAACCAGATGCTCTTTGGTCCACTTGTAAACATGAGGAAGTGGATTAGATGCAGATTGATCATGTTGAGCATATATATAACCACTTTCATCTTGTTGTTCAGAAAGGGGTTCAGTTGAAGCAATCAGTGCAGAAGATTCAGTTGGTTGGACATTTGATGTCTGTTGAATAGGCGTTACCGAACATCCAACTGATTGTGTAACTTCTGGCTCGATAGTTTCATTAGCAACTTCAATTGAGTGAGTAGGAGTTTGAATTTGAATTTCTTCCTGAATCGGGAGATCGGAGTCAGTTGAGACATCTGAAGTGATTGGATGATGATTGCTTGAATCTTCAGATCTATCAATCACAACAGGTTTAGTCACTCTAGTACGAAGAAATTCATCAAAGAAAAATTCAAACAGTAAATCTAAATCTGTTAAATGAGATGTCGACGTTGACGCTTTATCAAATTTAGTAACATTAACTGTAGGTTCTGTACTGATTTGCCCAGAAGTTAAGACTCAAGTTATCACGGGTTCTGAACTATTTTGATCACAAGCCATTTCTTCATCGAATGTAACATTTGCACTCTCCACCACAATCTTCGACTTCTTTAAGTAAACTCTGTAAGCTGCAGACGTCTGAGAATATCCGATAAAATTGTCTTCATTAGCTTTTGAACTGAACTTGTTCAAGTTCTCCTTATCGTTAAGCACGAAACACCTGCATCCAAATATATGAAAATGTTTAATGCTAGGTATTTTGTTATTAATTAAAGCATATGGTGTTTTACCAAACCGACAATGAATTATGGAACAATTCTGAGTATAACATGTAGTTGACACATCTTCAGCCCACAGAAATAGAGGTAGATCAAATTGACTCAGCATTGTGTGAGCAGCTTCTACAAGAGTTCTGTTTCACCTTTCTACAACTCCATTATGTTCTGGTGTTCTGGCAGCAGAAAATTTATGTGTTATCCCGACCGATTCGAGATAATCATCTACAGTCTTATTCTTGAATTATGTGCCATTGTCTGTTCTGAGAAACTTGACTGTCTTCTACAGATTCACTTGAGTGGTCTTTAAAAATGAGATGATGACATCGGGCGTCTCATCTTTCGATCTTAGAAATTTGACCCAAGTGTATCTTGAATAATCGTCCACAATCACTATAACGTATTTCTTGTCGTTGATGCTTTGAGTACGCATTGGACCATAGAGATCCATATGCAACAATTCCAATGAAGTACTCGTACTCGGTTCAGGATTAGGCTTATAAGAAGCTCTTTTCATCTTACGTCGCACACAGATGTTCTTTGACATATTTCAGCTCAGGTAAACCCTTAACCAGATTACCAGTCACCAGCTTGTTGATGTATCGAAAGTTGAGATAAGATAGCCGTCTATGCCATAACCAAATTTTTTGCATAGAGGCTTTTGAAAGTAGACACACCTCATTATCAGTCTTAACTTTTGACAAATTGATTATGTAGAGGTTTGACTTCCGCGTCCCAACCAAGAGTTCTTTTCCATCTTCAGCTCTCACGCAACAACGATTGGCCTTAAGATTCACCTCTAAGTCTTTTTCACATAACTGACCAATGCTAAATAGATTGTGTTCTAATCCTTCAACATAGCTTACCTTCTTAATCATGACATTGTCTTGGTTAACATCTCCATATCCCAAGATTGGTGAAAACTAGTCATTTCCAAATCTAACGTTCCCGTAGAATTTCTATGTATAATTAGATAAAATATCTTTCTGCCCGGTCACATGCTTGGAGCAACCAAAATCCAAGTACCACATATGACGGGTCTGTGCATGAGAAATCAAGGAACAACAGGTTTAGGTACCCATTTATAGATGGGTCCTATCGTGTTAGCACATGATTTTGGCATCCATTTGAATTTGGACCCTTTGATCTTTTGAAAATATTTTGAAACATTAGAGTGATATGAATAGACATGATATGAGCCAAACCAATCATCAGAATATTGTCGAGATACAAAATCATTCTGGCGATATTTAGAAGACTTATTAGTAGACGGAGATAATTGGAGTAATTTCTTTATTGAATAGATCTTGTAAGAAGTTAGAAGTTTTGTTTTGTGAAAAGCAACATTACCAACTACATTAGTATTACTAACAGTCATTCTATTACATGATTTTGCAGTCTCATCAATTTTCTTCTTTGGTCTCCACTCTGATTTCAATTCAGTGTTTTTCTTATTCACATCTGAAACATATGAACTTTGAAAGTTAGAACTGTGAGATTTAAAAGATTGCTTATTCTTTGATTTACCAGTGGTTGTCCATTTCTGTGAATGCCTATTCTTTTTCTTCTTACCTTTGGCTTGAGTAGTACTCACAGAAACTGGTTTATCAGCTTTCGTTGATGATTCACCTTTCTCATACACACTGGGTAAACCATTAGAATTAATAATGAATTGTGTATGATTTGGAAGTTTTGCACTAAAATCAAATTGATCAACACAGTCATCAAAACAACCATCAGAGTTTAGAAAATCAAACTCTTCATCAAATAGACTATTAACATCATTTGATTTAGAAGCTTTGGAAGACTTTGAGAAATCAGTGTTGATAAAAAAGTTGAAAATATCATTTGTTCTATCCCAGTCAAAATACTCTCTTCTACAAGAGTGTTCTCGAGTTCAGAAATTTTACTTTTTAAAACGAGTGGAGGGACATAAATTTTACCTTCAACTGGTTTTCCCTCCATTTCCTCTGTTGAATAGCTTTGAAAATAATCGTTAGAAAGAAATTTTGACTGTGTAGAGCTATAACTAGAATTCAACCTCTCATAACGAAATGGAAGTTGCATTTTAGTTTTGTTTTTTCTTTTCTCAATTTCCTTAGCTTCATCGTCATCTAATAGTTTAGTCCATTTAACTTTGAGTTCAGGGTACCGAGGTGCCAAATTAAGAAATCCAAAATCATATAAAGAAGGCACTTTGGAAATACCCTTTTTCAGATAGTGTGGATTCTCATAGCCAAGACCCTAACACTCACTACTCTCTTTTGGTTTGTTAAGATGAATGGTTTGTTCAGTCTTACCAAGAGTATAAAGTTTCTCTTCCAAACCACTCACTTTATCAACCAAAGATTTGTTTTCTTTCTTTAAAGATAAACACTTTTTCGCAACCTCTTTAACCTCAAGTTCACACAGTTTGAATTTTGATGTTGTGTCAGATAGTTGATTATGGATTACAGTCTTTTCTCTTGCACTGGTATCAATATTTTTATGTAAAGCTTCAATCAATACATTCTTCTCAGTAATATCATTGTTGAGCTTCAGTATTGATTGTTTTTTCTCTTTAATGATACATTTTTCACGTTTAAGTTTAGACTGCAAATCCTGAAGTTCAATCATCATGGATTGCATTTGTTTTAGAAAATCAGATTCGGACATATCATATACCTCTTTAGAATCCTCAGCATCAGAATCTGCTTCAGTTATGTTCTGACCCATAAAGCACATGTGAGCATTTTCTTCTTTCTCCTCTTCACCATCAGAATGATCCAGCCAGTATTCGTCTTCAGCCATTAATGCTTTGTCAGTTTCTTGTTGCTTGGCTAAAAGCATTTTGTTCTTGTAGTACTCTGAATTCCAAACCTTTGGTTTCCGACAATCCTTAGCAAAATGGCCAAACTTACCATAGTTATAGCACTTTACTAGCTCAGATTCTTTCTTCTCCTCATTCATGTTCCCAAATTTCTTCTCCTCTGGTCGTTTCTCCTCAAATCTATTACTTTCAACTCTCTCCTTGTGCTCATAGTTTATGGATCCCGATGAGTATCTCTGACTGTTTGACCCTGGTTTATTGTAGAATTTCTTCTGGAAAGTTTTGGTCAACAGTAGCATAGCTTGCTTCAGTTTCTCACAATCATCAGAATCAGAATCTTCTTCACTTTCAACCTCATCAGATTCAGACACTGTTACCTTCTTCTTCTTCTTCTTCTTCTTCAAACTCACTGATCTTTTCTCTTTCTTCTTGACCACTAAAGCAACAGGATCAACTACCAATTTCTCCACTACCTCTTCCTCGTTTTGTCTAAGAGTCTCATAAACCTCATGGAGTGGTATCTCATTCAAATCTTTCATCTGTTTCATCTATCTGGTAAACCTTTTCCACTCTGGCTGTAGAATGCTCAAGAATTTCACATTCAGCTCAATCTGAGACTTCCTAACCTTGTTCTTGCTCAGCTCGTTTAGAAGTGTAACAAACGTGTCATAGGTGGCTTCAAGACTTTCACCTTCCTTAGCTTTAAACTCTTCGTAGTTATTCAGACAGTTTGACACTTTCAACTTATTACCGATCTTAGACCCAAGCATCATTTCTCAAGTTGATCCCACAT
The DNA here is from genome assembly GCA_023525745.1 of Arctium lappa. Lineage (NCBI taxonomy): Eukaryota > Viridiplantae > Streptophyta > Magnoliopsida > Asterales > Asteraceae > Arctium > Arctium lappa. The sequence goes on along the minus strand of CM042055.1, from coordinate 25,858,406 downwards.
TTTTTCCCCGTAGCATTATAGCTGTCTATCTTGACATATATCTTGTTGGGAATACCTTGCAGAATAACAGATCTTGCCAATCTATCAACTTTTAGCCTTTTCTTCTGTTCCTTGGTATACTCTTCAAGTAGCAATGGATACTCTTTATTTACAACTTCCTCTCCTTTAGTTTCAGTAGTATGAATCTTGGTCGAAGGTTTCATCACTCCTTCTTTCAAAGACATTCTGATGTAGTCACCCAAATCATTCCGGTCAATGAAGTCCAAGAATCTATCCTTCCACTGTTCATACTCTCTTTTAAAAAGAACTGGTGGTTTCACGCCTGTTCCGATAGCAAGAGTCTCTCTGGAAGTCATCCTGACAAAAATAATGTACAATAAGAACTTGAAATTATCGTTAGTTCAACAGAAATCAATATACATAAAAACTTAGAAAGAATTTTTCAGAAATAAGATTTCCAAAAATTTCCTAAGGATGGAATTCGCACACCACAATCCACTAAACAATTCGCACAAAGAAAATCAAACACCACAATTCGCAGAAATTCTACAATTCGCACACTTCAGATTTCTCACACCAAGAATTCGCAGAACAGAAGCAATTTGCACACCACAATTCGCAAGTGCCTATATGCGAGTTCTAGGAATTCACACACTACTATATGCGAAATCTAGACTTTGAAAAATTCGAACTTCAACTTTTCGCACGAGCTTTTCGCACTACAGGTACATACGAATTATATACTTATAATCTATTTCAACCTCGAGCTATTCGTATCGATACGAATTCTAGCCTTAAACAAATTTCCAATTTTTCATGCGAAATCTGAGCAATTCGCATATACCCTTATACGAATTCAAGGAATTCGTATAACACTCTGATGCGAAAACCTTACTTTTCGCATGAAGCTTTATGCGGAATCTGTCCTTCAACCAACTTTTTGTATATGAGAGTTATGCGAATCCTGGTTAATTCTGTAACACCTTCGATTTGCTTTTATTTTGTTCATAAATTCATTTATTGAACCGTACAATTGATCGCACGCGCATTCGGGTCAAAATCGGGTGATTTTGGGTTCGGTACAACTGGGGCAACAGAGCCCGCGATTGTGATAGAGGTCACTCTCGCGGGGTTTGTACCGAGAGTCGATGGCTTGGTGCGATAGTGACCAGCGATTGTGACAAGTGTCACTATCGTCACTATCGCGGGGATTGTACCGCAAAGCCCACAGTTCGGGCGATTGTGACACGCGATTGTGACAATGTCACTATCGGGAGTCACTATCGCGGTCGGCCCCAGACCACTTAAATGCCATTTTTGCTGATTTTTAGCTCATTTCTAATATTTGGGAGCTTTAGAGAGCCGATTTTGAAGAGAGAAAAAGGTAGGGTTTCATCTCTTTTCATTTATTGCTCTAAGAGGAGATCATCATTTGCATTTATTGGGTTTGGTTTGGTTGTTGAAGGTGATTGGAAATCTTGTGGTTGAATCACCAAGTCGTCTCCTACATTCTACCCCCAAGTATTGTAACCTAGGATTTCCTTGAAAAATCATCTAAGGTGAGTTTTCTTAAGCATTCCTCTAATATAAATACTAGGGTTATGTGTTTATGAACTTATCATTGTCTCCTAATCACATTTGGGTTTTGTTGTATTTTGACCTAACTATAGATTTTGGAGATATTATGGTTTGGTTTAAACAAGGTTTTCATGGATGGTGTTTTAAAGAAATAATGATTTCATGTTTACCCGCTCTTTTGGTAACTAATAATGTTTACTTGGAATTTTGATAAACACCTAAAGTGAAAACTAGGGTTTTGGGAATATTTTATGTATTAGACCAATTATTGGACATGTTGGCTTTTGAACCGGAATTTGTTGTATTATCATTGATGGGGTTGTGTTTACGAAGGTTCCTTAATCAATGTGAGATAAGCCCATGTTAGTAACTCACATATTTGGGATTTGGTTTTATGAATTACATGCATGATTAATATGGTTGTATTAGCATGTTTTGGTATTTGGTGTTAGTGCAATGGATCCATAGGCACGGTATTCCAATGTCCCGTCCAGACATTTGGTTACCCTCGGAACGGGATAGGCATTGGGCTCCATGGTAAGTAGGGTGTGGGCCTATACGGTCGGGCAGCGTCCCATGGACAGTATGGTGTAATCCCAATGTGCTTGAGTTCCCCTGTTTTGGAACTCTCAAGAATAGACCTAGAGTGGTTGACTTGATGTTTCGAGCAATAGACTTGAGTAGTTGAGCTCGCTATGTGGTTTGAACTGTTGTTAGTATTTACTGAATGCTAATGGTTTATTTGATTTGTTTTGATTTAGCTCACAGCTAGATCGGCTACATGACTTCAATCGGGTTTATTGTTTAAGTTATTTTCCGCTTATATGTTCTCACTAGGTTCTAGCCTAACACTTGTTTGATTGTCATGTATGGTAGGTCACTCTAGCGGTGGGACTCGTCGGAATTGAGAGGACGACCTTGGGGTCGAGAGCGGTCTTTTTGATGACTTAGTGACCAATATTTGAAGTATAGAGATTATACCTTTTGGAAGAATAGTGACATCCAACATTAATCTTGTTTGCACAAGTTAGATTACTAGGTTGTTGAATTGTATTCTTTATTTGTTCTTAAATTGTAATAGCCATACTTGGTTCCCCGTGTTGGGTTGACGTACATTGGTTTAGATTGTTATACTCTTATCTTACAGGTTTTTGGATCTCCCTTTTTGGGAAGATTGGTTTCTACTATTTATAAACGTTATATAGCCAAATTTTTAAGTTTTAATTTCACTCTAAATTTTAGGATGTTACAAGTTGGTATCAGAGCTTTAGTTTAAGGGAACTAGGTATAATTGTAAGATGCCTATACTTAAACTGAGATTATTAAGTTATTACTTGTGAGATTGGGGTAGAACTCCTAAGATAGGATGGTTTCAGAGTCGACGGAACTTACGTGAATTGAAAGTTGTAACAATAGTGATGAGAACTCTTACGTATCAAGTATTCATAATTTCATTTAGCTAACGTTATTATGAATATGTTTTACGTGAGCATACTTGATCTACTGTTGTTATGATAATTGGTGAATGTAGTAGTACGTTTCCTTATGTTATTCGTGCGGTTCACCTCTCATTCTGTATATGGCCTTGTGTGGCAGGTAATGGTTACTACCAGGAATAGACAGGAAGGGCAAGACGCCACGGCATCCACGGCCGATCAACCATGGGTGACCGTGGTGGAAGATCCCTCACATCCGGTTAATGTGTTAGGTGGGGGACCCGAACACATTCCCCGGCGCATTATAGAATCAAGAGAGCCCATTATGGAAGAGGTGACGGCTGAGACGAGAATGATGGACCGAATTATGGTAGCCATGAACCGAGCTATGGCGTAGCAACAAGAATTATTCTTAAAACTCCTAGAGGACTGGGACAACCACAAAACCGTAGGCATGAAACGGTGGACGAGAACATTGTCGTGGCGGGATCCGGGGGTACCGGACCTGTCATCCCTACTGATGCTACCACAACCCCGAGGGTTGGGCAAGCGATGAAAACTTGCACATTCAAGGCCTTTCTGGGTTGCCGACCACCGAAGTTTAAAGGTTCAGACGACCCGTCAGTCTGTGTGGGTTGGATTCGGGAAATGGAGCAGGCCTTCCGATCAAGCGAGTGTGGGGAAGGACAGAAAGCAATTTTTGGCTCGCAAATGTTGAGGGGGATGGCCCTCACTTGGTGGAATGTGTATTCTGTTTCCCTTGAGGCGACTGTCTTGGCCCAATTGTCTTGGGCAACATTCAAAGAGAAACTACTTGAAGAGTACTGTAACGAGAGGTCGATGAACCGAATAAAGGAAGAGTTTCATAACTTGAAGATGGGTAACCGGTCAGTGAAAGAGTACACCCGGCTATTTATAGACAAGTTGGGATTGGTGGGACACCTGGTCCCGACAGAGAAGGAGAAAATCAAAGCCTACATTAAGGGGCTTCCATCTGACATGATGTCAATGGTTAGAGTGTCGAAGACTTCTACTCTCCGAGAGGCGATATAGGAAGCACAACTAATGGAGGATGCCTATACTTTGAAAAAGGAACAGGGTTCTCGCCAAGTCGAGAAGAGAAAGTGGGAGGGAAACTCCCTAGCCTCCAAGAAACCAAGACCGTTCAACAACAACAATTACCACTGGGGGGCCGACTCTAGGCCCGAGGCTAAGTGGTGTTCCAAGTGCTGAAGCAAACATATCGGCCCATGCAACTTCGTTCCCGGGGCTTGTTTTAAGTGCAGAAAGCTCGGGCATGCTTATAAGGATTGTCCCATCAAGGTACGCTTGTGTTACGAGTGTAAGGAGTCGGGTCATGTTAGAGACGAATGCCCAAAATTAAAGACCGACGAAAGTGGCGAGAAAAAGACGGATCCTCCAAGAGTGGCCGAAAGAGTTTTTCAAATGTCTTCCAAGGAATCCAAGGCCTCTACTGATGTGGTGTCGGGTACGTTTCTCCTAAATTTCGTGCCTACACGTGTATTGTTCGATTCGGGTGCTAGCTTCTCATTTATTTCCGATGCATTTTGTCAAAAAGATTGCCATGCCTATGAGTAACTTAGATGAAGCCATTGTGGTATAAATAACTAACGGGGGCCAAGTGATAATTCGGGATATAGTAAGGGATTGCACTCTTAAGTTTGATGGCAAAATATTTCCGGTTATATTGATGCTTATGCAAATCGGCGGGTTCGATGTAGTAATAGGGATGGATTGGTTATCGGAGAATCACGCCGAGATTGTGTACTCCAAGAAGATGATCCGTTTACCCGTAGCAAACGGAGAGACGACAATCATTTATGGTGAAAGAAGGAAAGGCGAAGTGGCAATTATCTCAATTATCAAAGCGCAGAAATTTTTGGCGAAAGGATGCTTATCCTTCTTGGCCTATACTATCGACACCAAACTCGAGAAGAGGAAGCTAGAAGAAGTAAGGGTGGTACGCGAGTTTCTCGATGTGTTCCCGGAAGACTTGCCCGGTTTGCCACCCGATCGACTTGTGGAGTTCAGAATTGATCTCGTTCTGGGGGCGGCCCCGATTGCCCGTGCTCCCTACCGACTGGCTCCTACCGAGATGCAAGAGATGATGACACAACTCCAAGACCTTCTTGAGAAGGGCTTCATTCGACCGAGTTCGTCACCTTGGGAAGCACCGGTTTTGTTCGTCAAGAAGAAGGACGGCTCGATGAGGATGTGTATCGACTACAGAGAACTGAATAAGGTAACGGTAAAGAACAAGTATCCACTTCCGAGGATTAACGACTTGTTTGACCAATTGCAAGGTGCGGGTTGCTTTTCAAAGATCGACCTTCGGTCGGGATACCACCAAGTGAAGGTGGCAAAGGGCGACATCCCAAAGACGACGTTTAGGACGTGTTACGGTCACTACGAGTTCTTAGTGATGTTGTTCGGTTTAACCAACGCACCGGCTATATTCATGGACTTGATGAACCGGGTGTGCCGACCATTCCTCGACAAGTCGGTAATTATGTTCATCGACGACATTTTGGTTTACTCTAAGGACGAAGAGAGTCATGAGCGACACCTTCGAGAGGTGTTAGAGGTTCTAAGGAGAGAAAAACTTTACGCAAAATTTTCAAAGTGTGATTTCTGGCTTCAAGAGGTGCAGTTTTGGGGGCATGTAGTTACGAAGGAAGGAGTGAAGGTAGACCCCGCAAAGATCGAGGCTATGATGAACTAGGAACCACCCAAGAGCCCGTCAAAAATCTGAAGTTTTCTAGGATTGGCAGGGTACTACCGGAGATTCATTCAAGACTTTTCTAAGACAGCCTCAACGTTGATGACCTTAACCCGAAAGAACGTGAAATTTTTGTCGACCGAGAGTCAAGGGAAGGTGTTTAGAACCCTGTAGAGGAAGCTTTGTGAAGCTCCCATTTTATCTCTACCCGATAGGACGGAAGATTTTGTGGTTTATAGCGATGCGTCAAAGATGGGATTGGGTTGCATTCTAATTCAAAGGGGTAAAATGATCGCTTACGCGTCACGACAACTCAAAGTTCATGAAGTCAACTACCTAACCCACGATTTGGAATTAGTGGCGGTGGTGTTTGCCTTAAAGTTGTGGATACACTACCTTTATGGTACGAAGTGCACCCTTTATACAGATCATAAGAGTCTGAGGAACATTTTTGATCAAAAGGAGTTAAACATGAGGCAGCGAAGGTCGTTGGAGCTATTGAAGGATTACGACTGCGAGTTACTTTACCACCCGGGTAAGGCAAACATCATCGCCGATGCTCTTAGTCGAAAGGACTACGGGGGAAATTCCAAAGCTAATTTCATGTGGATTGAGTTGACATCTATACTCATCGACCTGATTAAAGCGTCCCAAATAGAAGCTTTACTAGAGGAAAACCTCAAGGAGGAGGTCATGATAAAGCAACATTTACTCTTGACGGATGATGACCGAGGAGTAAAGTTTTTCAATGGGCGAGTTTGGGTGCCTAACATCGGGGGCAATCGAGAACTTCTCCTCGAGGATGCCCACAAATCGAAGTATTTTATCCACCCGGGGAGCACGAAGATGTACCGGGATTTAAGTTACATTATTGGTGGCCAATTATGAAGCTCGATGTTGCACGCTATGTGAAACGATGTGTGACGTGCTTGCAAGTGAAAGTCGAGCACCAATCTTTAGAAATTCCAGAATGGAAATGGGAACACATCACGATGGATTTCGTGACAAAATTTCCAAAGACTTTGCGCGGTCATGACACCATTTGGGTGGTAGTGGACCGTTTGACCAAGAGCGCTCATTTCTTGGCCATGCGGGAGACTCTACCTATGGACAAGCTGGAAAAGTTGTACATCGATGAGGTGATATCTCGTCATGGTGTACCACTATCTATTGTCTCTGATCGTGACAGTCGGTTCACATCGCATTTTTGGGATGGTTTGCAAAAGGAATTGGGCACGCGTGTGAAGTTGAGCACGACCTACCATCCTCAAACCGAAGGCCAAAGCGAGAGGACAATCCAGACGCTAGAAGATATGTTAAGATCTTGTGTAATCGACTTTGGGGGTAGTTGGGACTCGCACCTACCTTTGGTGGAGTTCGCATACAACAATAGCTACCACTCAAGTATTGGAATGGCACCGTTTGAAGCTTTATACGGTCGCAAGTGCCGAACTCCCGTATGTTGGCTAGAAGTGGGGGAGAAGCAATTTGTCGGACCTGAAATTATACAAGAGACGGCAGATAAGGTGAGAGATATTCGTGAACGCTTAAAAGCGGCTCAAGACCGACAGAAAAGCTATGCTGACAAGAAGCGACGGCTGATAGAATTCCAAGTGGGAGACCGTGTTATGTTGAAGGTGTCCCCTTGGAAGGGGATTATACGTTTTGGAAAACGTGGAAGTTGAGTCCCCGTTTCCTTGGGCCTTTCACCGTGATGAAACGTGTAGGGTTGCAAGCTTATCAATTGGAGCTCCCTCCGGAAATGAGTGGAATCCATAACACCTTTCATGTGTGTTACCTCCGTAAATGTCTAGCGGAGGAGGAGAGTGTCATTCCACTTTTCGAGATTAGGGTTGATGAGGGAAATCGTTGCATAGAAGAACCGTAGGCAATATTGGAGAAAAAGACGAAGAAGCTTTGTCACAAGGAGGTCACGATGGTAAAAGTTCAATGGAAGCACCACCGCGGTGCTAATGTGACATGGGAGGCCGAGGAGGAGTTGAAGCGGAGATACCCTTACCTCTTCACCTAGTCAAGATTTCGAGGACGAAATCTCGTCCAAGTTGGGGAGGATTGTAAGACCTTCGATTTCGGTATGCTTTTATTTTGTTCATAAATTCATTTATTGAACCGTACAATTGATCGCGCGCGCATTCGGGTTAAAATCGGGTGATTTTGGGATCGGTACAACTGGGGCAACAGTGCCCGCGATTGTGACAGAGGTCACTCTCGCGGGGTTTGTACCGAGAGTCGATGGCTTGGCGCGATAGTGACCAGCGATTGTGACAAGTGTCACTATCGCGTGGCACTATCGCGGGGATTGTACCGCGAAGCCCACAGTTCGGGCGATTGTGACACATGATTGTGACAATGTCACTATCACGGTCAGCCCCAGACCACTTAAATGACATTTTCGCGATTTTTAGCTCATTTCTAATATTTGGGAGCTTTAGAGAGCCGATTTTGAAGAGAGAAAAGGGTAGGGTTTCATCTCTTTTCATTTATTTCTCTAAGAGGAGATCATCATTTGCATTTATTGGGTTTGGTTTGGTTGTTGAAGGTGATTGGAAATCTTGTGGTTGAATCACCAAGTCGTCTCCTACATTCTACCCTCAAGTGTTGTAACCTAGGGTTTCCTTAAAATCATCTTAGGTGAGTTTTCTTAATCATTCCTCTAATATAAATACTAGGGTTATGTATATATGAACTTATCCTTGTCTCCTAATCACATTTGGGTTTTGTTGTGTTTTGACCTAACTATGGATTTTGGATATATTATGGTTTGGTTTAAACAAGGTTTTCATGGATGGTGTTTTAAAGAAATAATGATTTCATGTTTACCCGCTCTTTTGGTAACTAATAATTGTTACTTGGAATTTTGATAAACACCTAAAGTGAAAACTAGGGTTTTGGGAATATTTTATGTATTAGACCAATTATTGGACATGTTGGCTTTTGAATCGGAATTTGTTGTATTATCATTGATGGGGTTGTGTTTACGAAGGTTCCTTAATCAATGTGAGATAAGCCCATGTTAGTAACTCACATATTTGGGATTTGGTTTTATGAATTACATGCATGATTTATATGCTTGTATTAGCATGTTTTGGTATTTGGTGTTAGTGCAATGGATCCATAGGCACGATATTCCAATGTCTCGTCCGGACATTTGGTTACCCTTGGCACGGGATAGGCATCGGGCTCCATGGTAAGTAAGGTGTGGGCCTATACGGTCGGGCAGCGTCCCATGGACAGTATGGTGTAATCCCAATGTGCTTGAGTTCCCCTGTTTTGGAACTCTCAAGAATAGACCTGGAGTGGTTGACTTGATATTTCGAGCAATAGACTTGCAGTAGTTGAGCTCGCTATGTGATTTGAACTGTTGTTAGTATTTATTGAATGCTAATGGTTTATTTGATTTGTTTTGATTTAGCTCACGGCTAGATCGACAACATGACTTCAATCGGGTTTATTGTTTAAGTTACTTTCCGCTTATATGTTCTCACTAGGTTCTAGCCTAACACTTGTTTGATTGTCATGTATGGCAGGTCACTCTAGCTGTGGGACTCGTCGAGATTGAGAGGACGGCCTTGGGGTCGAGAGCGGTTTTTTTGATGACTTAGTGACCAATATTTGAAGTATAGAGATTATACCTTTTTAAAGAATAGCGACACCCGACATTAATCTTGCTTGCACAAGTTAGATTACTAGGTTGTTGAATTATATTCTTTATTTGTTCTTGGGTTGTAATATCCATACTTGGTTCCTTGTGTTGGGTTGACGTACATTGGTTTAGATTGTTATACTCTTATCTTACAGGTTTTTGGATCTCCCTTTTTGGGTAGATTGGTTTCTACCATTTATAAACGTTATATAGCCAAATTTTTAAGTTTTAATTTCACTCTAAATTTTAGGATGTTACAAATTCGCACAACACCTTATGTAAATTCTGTACTTGTGATTTTTCCAGACAATTTCATGCGAAATTCTTTAATCTTGCGAGTTCTTTAGAAATTTATGCGAGTTCTTCAAATCTTAACTCCGAAAAACACAAATTCAGCCTAAAAACGATCCAAATCCTTGAATTAAACCATGAAACTTTGTAGATTTGATCTCGATCAAGGTATGAACAGATTACAAACAAACAATTACAATTAAAACGACAAAAATTACAACTTGATCTTAAGAACAGTGCGTCGAACTCGTGAACTCCAAAACTTACAAAATCTCAAAATTAATCGAGAATTACAGTGCAAGATCGATACAAACCAATACAGAATTTGTCTAAAACATCAAACAAACATATTAGACTCAATTAATCTCACAATTACACACAAAAATTCAAAATTCGATCAAAAGTTAACAAACAGGGTGCGAAACATTTTCTTGAATGATTTTGCTCTGATACCACTTGTTAGGACCAATGATCAAGGTTTAATTGATTAGGAAAGGATGAACAAGAGATTGGGAGGGAATCTGTTTTATTATTCACAAAGTCTAGAGAGAGTCACAAGATTTCTCTCTAGAAAAACGGAATTCGTATACGGCTACATTGTAATGACTTCGTTACAAAACACTACGAACAAATCCCTATTTATACCCCAACACCCTTGTTTACATTTTAAGCCCAAACCCAAAGTACAAGGCCCAAATACAAAACACAAAGATTCCTTTACAAAACTTCTAAATAGAACATTTTATGTTATAACAGATGCTTTATCTACTTTACATATGACTTGACCAAGAAGAAAAAGGCAAACTCAAGTACATTTTCATCGTCATTGATTTATTTTAGCATTCAGGTGAAAAATCCTTGACTTTCTTATACCTAGTTTCCAAACTTAAAAATCTTATTTTTATGTACATCTACCGCACACACGTGCACAGACAGACACACACACAGATATATATATATATATATATATATATATATATATATATATATATATATATAGAGAGAGAGAGAGAGAGAGGGGGGGTTACTTTGTTAACCTCCCAAATGATATTAACTTTATGAACCCCTATTGACCAATAGAAATTCACTTTCAATCTTGGTTGGTTTCAACATCATCACTAAATGTCCAAGGGTTGAAATGGTAGTTCATAAAGTGTTTTTCTTGCTAGAGTTTTTGATTGGGAGTTACAAAATAACAATTAATTAGGAGGAGGTTACAAAATTGTGGTAGCTATTATTAATTTCTAACAAAATTACTATGTATTTTAATTTTTAATTCGTTCATCAACATTCATTATATGAAAATGGATTTTCCGCGTGATAAAAAATACATTCAACCCGGTATGCTGAACGATTCTACTAATTTTGCGAGGTTGGACGATGTTGATGGAGGAGCTGATGTGTATAATTGTTCGTCATTGGTAAATTCATCGACGGGATTAGTTTGTAGTATTTTTGTTCGATTAATTGTTAGTTGGAATAGATTTGAACAAATAACGTTTGTGCGTATTTACTAACAATAAGAATGTATATTAGTATCGTTATCCATATTAATCATTGAATTTCACTAACTCGTTTCATGCATGTTCAACTCAATAGTGTTCACTTTTCGTTCACACAAACCACGTATTGGAACAGTGAACTTTAGGAATAATGGATCGTTGGATGATGCTTTTAATTGTTTCAACTGTGAACATTCAGGAACGATGTTCAAGCTTTATGCTTTTTAGTTCATGTGTTCATGCATGGGTTTATAGTTCATGTGTGTTCATGCGTGGGTTTATAGTTCATGTAAACAAATTTATCAGATCTTCATGTAATCTAATTGTATGGTTTAATAGTTCATGTGTGTTCATGTGTGAATAAATTGTTCATGTGAATTCATTTGTTACATGAATGCTAACCAAAAGGACTATTGTATGCGTGTATATCTGTCATGAATATATATGAAAGAGTATTAGTGGTGTGAGATAAATACATGTGACAATAATAAAAGGGGGTTAAACTTTCTTGGGGTTGTATCGGTTCATCAGTTCACACACTGACACTATTGGGGGCATTGTAGTTGTGATAAATTGTTTCATGACTGTTCAATATACCAACCACGAACAAATGTGAAACCAACCATGTGTCCATGTGTCCGTTTACATAAATGGGTTCATCAATTAAGTTTATCAACCATGAACAACAATGAAACCAACCATGTGTCATGAACACATGAAATAGAATTAGTGGTGCGAGATGAAGATATATGAACAGTTATAAAAGGGGTTAAAAGTTCATGAGGTTGTATGGGTTTATCAGTTCACAAACCAACTATATTTGGTGCATTGGTGGTGTGAGAAAAATTTTCATAAGTGTTCATGTACCAACCATGTGTTCTTTTAATTGAATGTAAATGAACATCTATGAAAGCAAAAAAAAAAAATATAAGACATGCAATCCATTAAATGAAATTTTACCATGGATAACCAAATCTTGAAGATGCACACATGCACATGGGTATATTGGTATTTTCAATTTAATGATAATTATGGTATTACAAATAAACTAATGATAATTATCTTGTTTCCTTTTTTTTTTTTTTGCTTAAATCTTAAAATTGGTAATTATCTCATTTTATTTTAAATATAATATTTTAAAATTTAAAATTGGTAGTTATCTAAATTTTTATCAAACTTGTGTTTGAATATTTCCAAACCTTTTTTTATGAAATTTGTGTAGCTTTTCTTTTGAATTGAATAACTTTTCTTTTGAATAGTTAACCATGTACTTAGGTATGAAAAGTGTATTGTGCATTTTCTATGAACATATGTCAGTGTGCACACATGCACTGTATGCACATGTGCACCATATGCACATATGTACACATAGCAGTTATGCATATGTGTATATATGTTATTATGCACATAATTCTTTAATATGCCAAGCCTATTTAATGTGTAAATCAACTTGATTCAAATATGCACAACATGGAAAAGTAGATTGATCTACATATGTGCATATCATGTGCCACCAAAGTGTGTAAGTGCATATGTGCATAACCAAGTGGACATTGCATCATTGTTTGAAATTTCACATTCATACCCAAGTTTCATATGTGCAAATATGCACCGAACAAAATCCGTGGTCATACCATATTCTTATGCACATATTGATTGAAATTTAAGAATTGATTCAAGTGCATATATGCACATACCATAATCGAGTGATCATATGCAAACTTCAAGTTTAACTGTGTTATGTGTGTTAGGCGCAGTACCTCGTCGTGTAGAAGAGTAAAAGATTGTCGTGTAGAAAAGTAAAAAACATAAATTAATAAACCTAATTCTAAAAAATCTAACCTTCATCATCGATTCCTCCATTGTTATCAGTCGATTGTAGCCCAACACTGGTTGTCACTTTCTTCACCAATTCTTTTAGAGTTTCATTCTCATTTGCATCAACATCCACGGGGTTATCCATGGTGTTCGATTCTTCAAGATTTGGTTATCCATGGTAAAAGAAAATCTACGCAAGTTTCATAAAAAAAGGTTTAGAAATATTCAAACACAGGTTTGACAAAAATTGAGATAACTACCAATTTTAAATTTTAAAATATTCTATTTAAAATAAAATGAGATAATTACCAGTTTTAAGATTTAAGCAAAAAAAAAAAGGAAACAAGATAATTATCATTAGTTTATTTGTAATACCATAATTATCATTAAATTGAAAATACCAATATACCCATGTTTATGTGTGCATCTTCAAACCAAGGGCGTGAATCATTATTAAAATCAATGTTTTATTGTAAGTCGTTGATCTTGATTATCAATGGTTGAGATTGGTTAACACGGTTAGTACCAATGATTTGGTTAACAAATGAATGGGTCTCTCTCTCTCTCTCTCTCTCTATATATATATATATATATATATATAGAGAGAGAGAGAGAGAGGGGGGGGGGGGGGAGAGGACCCTTCTTTTGTTAACCCTTCATTTAGTGTTAACCGTGTTAGTTAACTTTTTTGGACCAATAAGAATTAAGATAATTTCTTTGTTTTAGTAGTAGGAGGCCGAATTGTGTAGGGATAGTTTAGTCTTTTTAATATTTTAATTATTCTAGGTACATTAGTTTTCTAATATCACGTCTAGGATTTTTAATATTATAATTATTTTATGTATATTTAGTTTCCTAATATCACGCCTGGATATTTTTTGTAGTTGTTAGTATTATCTTTTTTAAGATTAATAATTTAATATTAATATTCATCTTCTTCTCTCTTAATTGTATCTTATGTGACACAATTTTAGTCTTAATCAAACCAAGAGTCTTATGCTAGTGTTTTGCATATACAATATTCACCTTAATGATGTTCATTTATGCGATTTTTTGGTGTTTCATATATGCACATGAAATAAACAAGTTCATATGGTAGATGTGCATATATGAATATGTTATATGTATACATATGTGTGTATATGAACATGTTAGATTTATACATATGTGCACATAAGAACATGTTAGATTTATACATATGTGCATATATGAACATGTTAGATATGCATATGTTCATATATGATCATGTTAGGGTTATACATTTGTTCATATATGATCATGTTAACCTTACAGATATGTGCATGTATGAATATGTTTCAAACTGTATCAAAAACCAGTTATGAACAGATGAACACATGTATAAGAGTCAGAAACATTTTTTCAATTTTTTGAAACATTCCTATTTCTTCGAGACGTGAAATAGGAAACCTTCCTATTTCTTCGAGGCGTGAAATATGGGGGTGATATGGTTACCTTTTTTCAAAAATTTTATTTAACTAGTTTACCCTTCTTCATATATGAAATCCTTCGTGTTCACCTATTTCATTTTTAAAAAATGATTTAATATGAGCCTTTGATTAACAAGATGAACGGTCTTGATGGATTAACAAAGTTAACACTAAAACATTGGTTAATAAAAGAAGAGAACCATATATATATATGTATATATATATATACACATCTACCATACATATAGGCCAATTCTTTTGCAAACCATCTAAATAGTACAAACCATGCAAACGAGGGTATTTTTGCCCTTCTCAATTATTGATATTTCACTCCTTAATTATCTCATACACTTGTCATTTTGAAACGGATTGCCATGCAAACCGTGATAAAAATTCACTTATGAAATCTTACAAAAATTGTCGCTTTTGGGTTTCTTAGTTCTTACTATGTTTCACATACTAAAATTTATGAAACCTTACAAAAATTGTCGCTTTTGGGTTTCTTACTATGTTTCACATACTAAAATGTTTACTAAAATTTACATATATCTCTTAATATTGTCACTTTTTGGTTTCTTATTATGTTTCACCTACGAAATATTACTCAAATTTCATATATGATACTAATACTTTTTCCTTTCTGGTTTCACCTATGAACTCTGGTAACAATTTTGGAACAACTTTGGAACAACCAAAGTTCATAGACAAAACAATACTATGAACTTTAAACAAAAATTATTGTTTCACATGTTAACTTTCTAATTTCACCTATGAACTTTGATAAAAATATCGAAACAATCAAAATTCATAGATGAAACATGGAAATGGTAGATCAATGAAGTTTTAGAGAAAGGGAAGAAATGTCATATTATTTGGGATTGTTAATGGGGTAATTATTATCTTCCAAAATAAATGACATTTTCTTCCAATATTACCATTCATTTAATTCCTTTTCTTTTCCATCAATTTGCAACCTCCTATTCAATAACCATTGATCAAATAAAGGACCACACATATGGGTTTGTAAGGTTTGTAAGGTTTGTAATTTTGTATTATTTAAGTGTTGTGCAAAAGAAGTGGAATATATATAGAGAGAAAGAGAATCATGCAAGAAACAAATTAATTTGCGAGAAGGCGAGAAAAAATTTGGCCACATACTTTATTTAATAAATGAATTAAGCGAATAAAAAAAATAAATAAATAAAATTAAGAAGGGTATGATTATCATTTTATGTATAACATTATCTGTAACCATGAAAATAATCCTTAATAAATCGGGATTGAGTTTGTTTTTCAAAACGAGTTATAATAATTCTTAATAAACCGATTTCTTATGATAATATTTTTGGATAATATATCAATCATGAGGGAGGTTCAGGAGAAAACCCTAAGAAAATGAAAAACTAGGAACACCATGGTAACCGTTTATCGGGAGGGTATACACCTATGCATACCGGTAATTGAAGTTGTTGTTATGATTTTTTATGCATGTGTGCATCATGCACATGTGCATATGCACGTGTGCATGTTATAAATTACTTGTATACACATGTACATACCGTCCAAATGAATGACTACTAAAGTGTTCCTCAATTTTTTTATTTTTTTTTGCAGTTTCCCCCTAAACCTGACCCTATCAATCATATGTGATAAATGTAGATATTTTTGTTAATCATATATGATTATGTATATTTACATCTTTAGATCTTTTAGTGATGCAAAATATTATCATTTATGATAATATGTCACTTATATTCAGACTCATAATTACACATATATTATCATATGTGATATGCACAAAAATTCATAGATTTGATCATACGTGATACATAATGGATCATATGTTAAACGAACCTAATCACATGTGATTCAAAAAGTAGATCCAAAAAATAAAGAAAAGAGTGGTAAAAAAGATAACGAATTGATTGTGAATATCACATGTGATATCGATGAAAATTGTGATTTTTTATTTATCAAAAATGTATCTTGAGATATTTTTTTAATTTAAAACTTGATAAAAAAATATGAATTAATTAAAATTAAAAAATAAATAAATCTAAAAGATATAATGAGATTTTTAAGGGATTTAAATAGTGTTTTTGTTACAATCATTACCTTAACAGAATATTTAATCCAATTCAAAATGGCAATTATCATAATTTCTGAAATTATTTTCCATTTTATATTTAATGTATTTTTTTTATTTAGTGGATTATGTGGTTTATATTTCTTCCCGCATTCTTGCAAATTGACCGTCTTCTCGTTTAAACCTGTAACACCCCAAAAATAGGGATAACAAAAATTTCAGGAAAAACGGAATGTAGTATATAAAATTGTCATAGCAAGAGTCTCCCAAAATTTGGGAAAGTATAACACCGTTTAATTACAGTTTGTAATATAACGGTAATAAACAACAACCTATTAATTAAAATTAAAAATAGAAATAAGGTTACAAAAAGGGTGTCGTCCATAACCCAACAAAAGTTTTCACAAAAAGTGCACCCACTTGCACTCCTCAAGCTCACATGAGAACTGCCTAAACCTTCTTAGATGCGGCACCACTAGAACCTGAGATACATATCGACAACAAACAAGTGTTAGGCCAAAAATCCTAGTGAGACGGAACAATGCAAGAATAAACAGATAAATCAACATATACATAATGGTACGCCAAAACAACTTCCATAAGTGGAATCAATGGGGGAGACCCATATCACCAATCAAGTTCCACCCAAAGAGTTGATATACATTGATGCCAAGTTATCATGAGCGACACCCAAAAGGCCCATCGCATCCGAGGACTACAACCATGACATTACATCGAATGGCGGAGGTCTAGGTACATACCCACACGGTGGCACCTAAGAATATATCCTCCTAGTGTCTACTGACTTGGTTCATCCAAGGATATCAATATAAGGCCACAAGGCATCTTGGTCCATGTAGAGTGTATATTATAACTATAATGGGTATATACAAGATTTAAACATTACACAAATCATGTATGCACTTCACTTGAGACTTCCATATATGTCAAGTCAACCCAATGCACATATTTTCACATGAGAAGCATCCAAATATATTTATCACCATTTCTACACTTATTTACTCCATATCAAGTACCAAGACACTCCCATAACCCCTCAAGTGTCATATAAGGTCGTTTATTCATTTTAGGTCAAAAACCCCAAACATATAGACTACTTCTTCAAAATTGGTAAAATAGAGGTAATCATGTAGACATGACACCTCTCTAAGTTTAAAACATTATTATCAACATATTTTTCCAAATGGTCTATAGGATCCCAACATTACTTACATATGAACATCATATTAAACATGATAGATAAATCAAAAAGGTAACGATAACAATAAAGAACAAGTAATGATATGAATCTAGTTTAACAAAAAGTTTAAGAACTCACTATCTAGGTCTTTTTACCCAAAACCTAGAAAATGGCAAAACCCTAGAAAATGAAGGTAGAGATGAGTTTGTGGTTGAAATGCTGAGAATCTTCAATAAAAGCTTTCAAAGTAAACTTGATGACCAATAATTGCTCCCGACAACAACCACCCAAGTATTTAATGAGTAGAGAGCTTCTAGGGTTCCAAAATCGCCCTAAATGCTCTAATTATCAGACCAAAATCGAAGAGAGTATGAAAAATGAAGTAAAATCAATCAAGGGTGGCTTTTTATACCTTCAGTCCCCGACGAGAATAGTGCCCGACAACTATGCCCAAGGGCACTGTCGCGGACCACACCCCATTCTCGGTACCATCCGGGTGAGAGTGACACGCGGTTGTGCCAATAGGCATTGTGGCTGTCACAATCGACGGGTGCGTACCGCGACCCTCACTCCCTCGGCGACCTTGACCAACGACTATGACATTTTTCATAGACGCGAGGCACTATCGTGCCACCTCTCGAGAGCCCGAAAATTTCCCGAATTTGGTTCTTGACTTGGTTCCTACAATTAAGGTACGAGATACGGATTAATGGTTTCCAAAGGTCCAATTACAAAACATATAAAAGATTTAAAGTCTTGAGAGTTTTATTTTAACTTACTAAGATTCTTTTCCGGGTGTCACAATCCTCCCCCTCTTGGGAAAGATTTCGTCCCCAAAATCACACTTCATGCGAATAGATGAGGATGCCTCCTTTTCATGTCCTCCTAGACCTCCCATGTGACATTCGCACCTCGGTGGTGCTTCTATTGGATTTTAACCATGGTCACTTCTTTATGGCGTAATTTCTTCGTCTTTCATTCCAATATTGCTTCCAGCTCTACCACGCAACGATTCCCGTTGTCCACCCGAATTTCCATCAAGGGGATTACACTCTCCTCTTCGGCTAGGCATTTTCGGAGGTAGTACACGTGAAAGGTAAGGTAAATTATGTCCATCTCCGGCGGTAAGTCTAACTTGTAAGCTTGGAGCCCGATATTCTCCAATATGGTAAAGGGTCCAAGGAAACGGGGACTAAGCTTCCCACGCTTCCCAAATCGGATAATCCCTTTCTATGGGGATACCTTCAACATAATGCGGTCCCCCACTTGAAATTCGATTGGCCTCCACTTCTTGTCCGCGTAGCTCTTTTATCGATCTTGAGCCGCTCTCAACCTCTCTCGGATTTCCTTCACTTTGTCCGTCGTTTCTTGAACGATATCTGGTCCGACGAATTGTTTCTCGCCTACTTCAAGCCAACAAACTGGGGTTCTGCACTTCCGGCCATACAAGGCCTCAAATGGTGCCATTCCGATACTGGAATGGTAGTTGTTATTGTAAGCGAATTCTACCAAGGGTAGATGTGAGTCCCAACTCCCTCCAAAGTCGATAACATACGACCTCCACATGTCCTCGAGGGTCTGAATTGTCCTCTCGCTTTGACCGTCCGTTTAAGGATGGTAAGCCATGCTCAGAGTTACTCTCGTGCCCAACTCTTTTTGTAGACTAGCCCCAAAGTTGGACGTAAACCGACTGTCCCTATCGAACACAATAGATTGCGCCACCCCATGCATTGACACCACCTCATCGATGTAAAGTTTGGTCAATTTCTCCATTGGCAAGGTCTCTCTCATTGCGAGGAAATGCGCTCTCTTGGCTAGGCGGTTTACGATCACCCAAATGGTATCATGGAATCGTAAGGTCTTCGATAGTTTCGTCACGAAATCCATTGTGATATTGTCCCATTTCCACTCGGGAATTGACAATGGTTGAAAACTTCCGTATGGCTTTTGATGTTCTGCCTTGACTTGAAGACATATGACACACCTTTCCACGTAGTTGGCCACGTCGAGTTTCATCACCGACCACCAATAATTCAATTTCAAATCTCTATACATTTTTGTACTACCAGGATGAATAGAATACTTGGACTTATGAGCTTCCTCTAGAAGTAGCTCACGGTTCCCCCCAAGCTTTGGCACCCAAATTCGACCTTGGAAGAGTTTGATTCCACGACCATCTTCCGACAATAGCTCTCTTTGTTTCACCATAACTTCGGTTTGAGGTTTTCTTCTCTAAGTGCCTCCACTTGACATGTCTTGATGCTCTCCAATAAACTTGATACCACATCAATCCTAGTGAGGGATAACTTGACACCGTCTTCATGGCTCCTTCGGCTTAAGGCATCCGCCACCACATTGGCCTTGCCAGGGTGATAGAGCAATTCGCAATCATAGTCCTTCAACAACTTGATACATCTCCTTTGACGCATATTGAGCTCCTTTTGATAAAAAATGTACTTCAAACTTTTGTGATCGGTAAAGAGAGTGCACTTCGTCCCATACAAATAATGTCGCCACAACTTCAACGCCAAGACCACCGTCGAATTCCAAACTGTGAGTTGGGTAGTTCCTTTCATGGTCCTTCAATTGGCTTGATGCGTAGGCTATTACTTTGCCCCTTTGCATAAGCACGCACCCGAGGCCCGTCTTGGAAGCGTCACTATACACCACGAAGTCATCCGTTCCCTCGTGTAGGGATAGGATTGGTGCTTCACATAATTTCTTCTTAAGGGTCTGAAAGGCTTGATCTAGCGTCTAGGTCCAAAGAAAATTAACATTTTTCTTTGTCAAATATGTGAGTGGTGAGGCGATCTTGGAGAAATCCTGAATGAACCGTCTGTAGTAACCTGCTAACCCGAAGAAGCTTCTGATTTCCGCCGGACTAGTTGGTGGCTCCCAACTCATCATCGCCTCGATCTTTGTCTGGTCCACTTTCACTCGGTCCTTAGACACCACATGGCCCAAGAATTTCACTTCTTGTAGCTAGAATTCTCACTTCGAGAATTTTACGAACAACTTTTCTTTTCGAAAAACCTCCAACATCTCCCGCAAATGTTTCCCATGCTCGGCCTCATCCCTTAAGTAGATTAAGATGTCATCAATGAAAATGATCACCGACTTGTCCAAGAAGGGATGACATACATGGTTCATCAAATACATGAATATAGCCGGAGCGTTTGTCAAACCGAAGGGCATCACCAAAAACTCGTAGTGTCCGTATCTAGTTCGGAAGGCCGTCTTCGGAACATCGTCCTTATTCACCCTCACTTGATGGTACTTGGATCGTAGGTTGATCTTTGAGAAGCACCCCGCACCTTACAATTGGTCGAAGAGGTCGTTGATTCGCGAAAGTGGATATTTGTTCTTCACCGTAACTTTATTCAATCCCCGATAATCTATGCACATCTGCATAGGTCTATCCTTCTTCTTTACGAACAAAATCGAGGCTCCCCAAGGTGATGATCTCGGTCGAATGAACCCCTTATTTAGAAGCTCTTGAAGTTGCGTCATCATCTCTTGCATCTCTATCGGCGCTAAACGGTAAGGAGCACAGGCTATCGGGGCCGCTCCTGGTGTAAGGTCGATCTGGAACTCCACTTGACGCTGTGGTGGCAAACCGTGTAGATCCTCCGGGAAGACATCCGGGTAGTCTCGAACAATCTCCACGTCTTCCATCGATTTCTTCTCCAACTTCACGTCAACAAAATACGCTAGGAACGAGGAACACCCTTGTAACACCCCAAATTTTGACCCCCGGTTGATGAAAATCATAATTAATGTATGTTTAAAGGTTCCCAAACTAATCTAGTGATTTTAATGTCTGGTTGGGATCAAGTTTTAGCGTCGTTTCAGGTTCGGGCAACAAATGGGGTGGAACCGCGACAGTGCCCGCGATTGTGCCTTGGGCAATGTTGCCAGGGAAAAAGTCGCGCGAGGTTCACACCCTACGGTACATATGGCGCGACTGTGACAGGTGATAGTGCCATGTCACAGTCGCAGGGTAACAATCGCGAGCCAAAGGATGGTCGCGGTACGTTTGACGCGACTGTGCCCGCGATAGTGCCAGTGGCACTGTCGTCGTGGCACTATCGCGCGTGGCCAGACGGGCAATTTCATTTAAAATGCCATTTTGAGGGTTTTGGGTATCATTTTGGGAATTTCAGCTTGGAGGGCGACCACACACACTCAAGGTGCGATTTTCACACACTTCTTCCCCCTTCTCTCTTCATTTAATGATTGGTGGTTGGATCATTAAGGTTTGGTATTTATTAGGGATCTAAGATTGTAGAAGTGTCTCTCCTCAAAGGTCTCAAGGATCCAAGTCTCTTTCCATCCACTTCTCATTCTAGGGTTTTACATTACAATTTTATTGGTGAGTCTCCTAAACCCTAACTATTTATACTTGTGTTGTTATGTGCTAAATGATTATTGCAAAATGTTCAAGTAAGCAAAAAAATTAGGGTTTATGTATTTGCCATGTATGTGGATTGGATATTGGAAGAATCATCTAATATGGTGAGGATTGTTATATGTATGATCTAAATGCAATAAGTGTGTATGAAAATGATTTATGTCGAGTATGAAAAATGGGTAGTATTATTCTTATCAGCAGCTGGACCAATGACTTCCCATGTGGTCATTTTAATGTCACTCTAGAAATCAAGTATGTGATTCACATGAGAATGCTTTACTATGCTTTTAAATGGTACGTGTTCATCGCATGAAAGGTGTCATTCATACGTTTATATGCAAGATTTAAATGTGGAGGTTAGGTCTAATTCCTTGTGCACGGGGAATTAGACGGTTCTTAAATAACATGGAATTGTTGACCATTGGGTGTTTAGCGAGGAGGCAATAGGTGACGCAAGTCTCCGGGTTGTAACTCGTCTACTTTGGATAGGCACCCATGTCCATAAGTCCTTGGAGCATAACTCGACGGAGTAAGCGTTAGAGACATAAACGGTCCGAGGATTGTGATGTCCAGCGTGGCATGGGAACTAGGTCCGGGATATGTGGTGAAATCCAATTTAACACCGCGGGTGACTCCACTCATGTGTTCTCGTCACCCAAGGTGGAACGGGTACGTCCCGTTAAATGGAGTTTATCTCTGGTTAATTGTACAAGTGTTAATTTCTTATCCCAAATCGGGGTGGGGCATGCTCTTATTCTAAAGGCGTATCGGTAACACTTACTTGCTTTACATGCACTCTTTCGTAAATGTGATCAACTTGTAGTTTTCCCTTGACTTCATCCTAACACTTGTGCATGTGTTCTTTGACTCACAGGTTCGGTTAGCGGTGTGTCTAGGGCACTTTGATTCGCCAAAAGCACACCTAGGAACACCCATGGTTCGGGCATTTTTGGGGTCTTGAGAGAAGAGCGATTTTGGAGACATAGCAACACCCGCTTTTAATCTAGTTAATTAAATTGTTCTAGATTAATTAGGTTGGTGTGTATTATGTTTCATTTTTACCGCTACACCCGGTTGTTCAAACTAACCCAGGTTTTTGGGGTTTTAGTTGTTCGTAATTACAGGCTTTAAATCCTTACTTTTAGCCATCATGTTGTCGAAATTTTAAGTTTTATTTTACCTCAGTTTTTAGGGTGTTACAACCCTTTCGCTAGGAATTTGCTAGCTTTAAGAGATGAGATGATGGGGTTACCTCTTTTCCCTTTCTCACCATACACAATAACCACCCCACCATCCTCCACGGGCACTTGGATCATCTTCTTAGCACAAAATATATCAGCCTTATGCCTAACCAACCAATCCATGCCTATCACTACATCGAAATCGCCTATAGCTATAAGGAGTAAGCCCACATCGAAGGAGTTCCCATCAATTTCTATAGTGCAACCGGTGAAACATTCCCAAATGAGAACTTGCTCCCCATTCGCTACTTATACTATCAGTCCATCAGAAAGGATACTACTAGGAGTGGCGAAATGTTTACAAAACGGAATTGACACAAAAGAACATGTTGCACCCGAATCAAAACACACACGAGCAGGCAAGGAGTTTACTAGAAACGTACCCGATACCACATCGGCGGTTTCCTTCGCCTCCTCGGTGGTCATCCAGAATACTCGACTCGGCGCCTTCGGCGGGTTCTCTGCTCTTGTTGATGGCCTAAAGGAATTTCCACGGCCGCTACCCACAAGCTTTGGGCTCTCCCTCTTCATGTGACCCGGTTCCCGACATTCGAAACATACCAGCCCCCAGATAGGGCAATCTCAGATCGCATGGCCTTTCTTCCCACACTTGGCACACTCGGCGGGACCCGAGTGAGGTCTTGGGTTGCATGGTCCATAATGCTTGGCTTTGCATTTGTGACACCACCTCGATTCGCGATGGGAGTCTCCAAACCTCCCTCCCATAAACGGCTTTGATAGATGAACTAACCCAGATGGCCCTTCCCTCTTTCTTTTCTCTCCAACTTGTCCCCTCTTCCTTTCCTTGAGCAATACCATCCTCCACGAAGAATGACTCTTCGATAGCCTCCTCTAGTGTCGTTACCATGGCGTTCCTCATCGCCGTCTTCATCTCGGCCGACAACCCCAACTGGTAGGCCTTGATTTTCATCTTCTCATCAAGAGGCAGATGCTCCACTAGACTCAACTTCTCCAAGAACTGTTTCGAGTAATCAGAAATAGAGATGCTACCTTTCTTCAGATTCCGGAATTCCAACTCGATCTTGTCTAGAGCTCTCTCACTGCAATACTTGTCTAGAATTTTCTTCTTAAATGTTGGCCACGAGAGTTTGGCCAACACTTCGGGAGTAAGAGAGGATCGGGTGAGATTCCACCAAGTTAGGGTCTCGCCCTTAAGTAAGTGAGAGACGAACTTGACCCTTTGAGAGTCATCAAATTTGCTGGCCTCGAAGGCCATTTCCATCTCACGGATCCATTACATGCAAATGACGGGATCAGTAGTACCTGCGAACTCAGGCGGTTTGCAACCCAGAAAAGTCTGAGCACCCCGACTCTCTTCTCTTGTCTCGGACTATAACCCGTTCTTCCGTGCCAACGACGTTCGCCACACCTCCCGACCCAATCACGACATTCTCGGCCACTATTTTGGGTCGTTGGTGACTGGCGTCGCGATCTTCTAATAGCTTCATGAAGCATTCCTGTTGTTGTGTCATAGTCGAGTTCATGGCTTGCATCATGCTGTCTCTAGCTTGAATTTCGAGTGTCAGCTCCTCGATAATTAGGTTAGAAGTGGCGAGGTTAACTTGCGGGATGTGCTCGACTCTCTTGCCCAGTATAAAGGGTATTGGAGGACTCATTGCGGTCACGACCACATTAGGTTGGTCGACGGTAGACTCGTCATCCACATTACCCTCTCGTGGGGTTGGTACCATGATTATCTGCCACACACGCACAAGAATGAGGTTGAGAGAAAGACTAAGTGAGTTAAACTCAAGATACGTACTACTACATTTATCAATTATCATAACAATAGCAATTTAAACACGTTTACGTAACACATTCATAATAGCATTAGCTAAGTGAAATTATGAACACGTTATACACAAGAATCCTCGTTACCGTCATCACAATTCTCGATCAATATAATTTCGTAAGTCCTAACGCTCTCCCCACCAAGAATGCTACCCCTAGGTTGATAACTTACCACTAACGCTTACAATCTAAGTCTAGGCATGCTAGAGTCGATACCTAGTTCACTTAAACTAAAACTCTGATTCCAACTTGTAACACCCAAAAATAGGGATAACAAACATTTCCAGAAAAACGGAAATGTGGTATATAAAATTTCCATAACAAGAGCCTCCCAAAAATGGGGAAAGTATAACACCTGTTTAATTACAGTTTGTAATATAACGGTAATAAACAACAACCTATTAATTAAAATTAAAAATAGAAATAAGATTACAAAAAGGGTGTCGTCCATAACCCAACAAAAGTCTTCACAAAAAGTGCACCCACTTGGACTCCCCAAGCTTACATGAGAACCGCCTAAACCTTCTTAGATGTGGCACCACTAGAACCTGATATACATATCGACACCAAACAAGTGTTAGGTCAAAAATCCTAGTGAGACGGAACAATGCAAGAATAAACAGATAAATCAACATATACATAATGGTACGCCAAAACAACTTCCATAAGTGGAATCAA